>ML792950.1:45000-106588 GCA_009831015.1 Picea engelmannii
TTTTATGTAGTTCTCTAATATTTCTTCTCTGCAATGCCACAGGTCTGATCAAAATTGGATGTGCCAAGTGGAATTTATGGTAACTTCCCCACAACTTGTCGATTTTTGGCCTTTCCAGGAGATCTCACTTGTATAGCGTGCCCTACCCAAAATAATTGATATTAAATTCTGAAACTCGCACAAAAAATACTACAGACTATCCACGATCTAATGAAACTAGTCCCACTCAATTTGGATACTCTAGGAAGAAGTTATGATTGTTTTACCCGGAACACCTTCTTGAGACTAGTCAATAGGACTAGTCAGATACCCTATCTTACACAAGGTGTATTTACAAATTTACGATGAAACAGAAGCTGAACATTTTACCACAGATACCTTTCTAATTTCTTTAAATAGCCTCTATATTTCAGGGTATGAAACATTACAGAAATTTTTTTATAGCAAAAATTCCGCAATGACTCAGTTCAAGATGATTCTAGAACCCTATATTGTATAGGTTGTATCTCCGAAAGTATAAGGCCTCAGGAGCTTAATTTTGAACCCAACATACCTTGATCCGTCTACTAAATATCATCCAATCCGTTCCTTCTGAAACGTTGTAGAAAAAAAGTTATAGAGAAAATGCCAAGGTGTCTCAGATGTAGCAGCGAAACCCCAAGACCTTGAGCTCTGATACCATATGTTAAGAACCAAACATCAATATAGCATAGAAAAACCTCAGGAAAAGTACTCAACGCCTTGAAAAAGAGATAATTTCATATAATAAGCCTCTTTGAGGGGGAAACCTCCTTTTACCCCACTTAAATGTTCAAGTACAAGATGATTCAAAATGAAAATGTCTCCTTGGTATATATAGGAGACTAGGAGGTATAATTACAACTCATGGCCTAAAGCCGACATAAATAAAATAACATTAATAATATAATATGCCCCAATGAAGGGGTAATGAGCCAATATTAGGGCTTAACAGGTGACGTCAGTGAAAGTGAAAATGAATATGTCGAAGTAGAAGAAGTTCCAGAAGAACAAGCAGTAGAGGAGCGACTGTTGAGATTTGTTGTCAAGATTGGAACCAGAGCGAAAAATGAAATCCCAATGTATGAAGGTAACTTAGATGTGGAAGAATTGATCAACTGGATAATTGCTTTGGATAATTACTTCGATTATGAGGATATTGATGATGAGAAGAAAGTGAAGCATGTAGTAACCAGATTAAAGAGACATGCAACATTATGGTGGGACGAATTGCAAGCTGGCAAAAGATGTAAAGGTAAGTATAAAATCAAGAATTGGGATAGAATGGTAGCAAAGTTGAAAGCTAAGTTCATACCCAAGGATTATCAAATAAATCTGTTTAGAAAGGTACAAAATCTGAGACAAAAATGTTTGTCATTGAAGGAGTACACTGAAGAGTTATACAAGATGAACATAAGAGAAAGACATAGGGAGAAGGATAAAGAAAAGGTTATCGGGTACATTAATGGCCTCAGATATGAAATCCAGGATGATATTAACATGATGAAAATGAGAAATTTGGAAGATTCTTATCAAGTAGCCCTGAAAGTAGAGGAAAAGTTGGCCAGAAAGTATAGTCAATGGAACAAAGGAAAAAGTCCAAGCATAGGTAGAGGCGTTGTCAGAGAAAAGTTCCAGAAACCCAAATTTGAAGATGGAAAGTATCACAGCCAGACAGAAAAAGGAGGAATTGCTAGAGGATGAAACTATGGAGGAAGAAGTTCCTTTCCCGGAGGAAGAGGAAGAGGCGGAGGAGGAGAAGTGAAGTGTTACGCCTATGGAAAAACAGGACATGTGTCTTGGGAATGTCCCGAGAGAAAAAATGTAGGAATTGGAGAAGCTCACATTTCTGAAGCACAACAGAAGAATGTGGAAGAAGGAAGAAGGAAGATCACTCATGATGAGGAAAGTTCTCATGAAGCTAGAGGAGGAAAGAGAACCAGTCCAGAGGAACAATTTGTTTAGAAGTGCTTGCAAGACCAAAGATAGGGTATGCAAGGTGTTTATAGATAGTGGAAGTATTGATAACTTGGTATCCACAGAGATGGTGGAGAAACTGAAGATGGAGGAGATTGCACATTTGAATCCGTACAAGGTGTTGTGGTTGCAGAAAGGACATCAAGTAATGGTGAGTCGACAGTGTAAAGTTGAATTTAAAATAGGTGGCTATAAAGATGAAGTTCTATGTGATGTCATACCTATGGATGTTTGTCATGTTCTATTGGGAAGACCATGGAAATATGACATGAATTTCATACATGATGGGAGGAAAAATACTTATTCCCTTGAGAAGAATGGATGTAAACATATGTTGATGCCAATATAAGATAAAGGAGTCAAATAAGAGGCTATTCCAAGTATACTTCTCATGAGTGGCAAGGAACTCTTGATGGAAGTCAACAAAGAATAGAAAATGTAAGTTGAGAGTCATTCTCACAAGCACTTATATTGATGATTTTCTTGTATAAGTCCAAGAGTTTTTGAATGAGTTCATTGATATTATGGTGGATGAGTTACCTCACTCTTTATCTCCCATCAAGAGTGTCAGTCATCATATTGACCTTGTTCAAGGAGAAAGTTTTCCAAAAAAAGAAGCAAACAAATTGACACCTCAAGAGAATGAAGAGGTCAAGAATTAAGTCCAAGAGTTGTTAGATAATTTTTTGGTCAGAGAAAGTTTGAGTATGTCCGTAGTACCAACTGTGTTGAGTCCAAAGAAATATGGAGGTTGGAGAATGTGTACAAATTCAAGATCCATCAACCAGATAACCATCGGGTATAGATTCCCTTTACCTGGAATGAATGATTTGATGGATTGCTTGAGTGGAGAAAATCATTTTTCCAAGATAGAATTGAAGAGTGGCTATCATCAGATAAGGATGAGAGAAGGAGATGAATTGAAGACAACATTCAAAACAAATGAAGGATTGCATGAGTGGCTAGTTATGCCTTTTGGCTTAACAAATTCCCTAAGTACGTTTATGAGGTTGATGAATGAAGTACTCAAAGATTTTATTGGTAAGTTTGTAATTGTCTATTTGGATGATATCTTAATATTCAGTAAGACTGAGGAGGATCACTTGAGACATTTAAAGATGGTGTTGAGAAGGTTACAACAAGAGAAGTTGTTAATAAATTTGAAGAAATATTCTTTCATGAAAACATAAATTATATATCTGGTCTTTGTAATATCTTCAAATGAATTGAAGATGGATCCAGAAAAAGTGAGGGAAATCAGGGATTTTCCTTCTCCAAGAAGTGTCTTTGAAGTAAGAAGTTTTCATGGGTTGGCGAGTTTTTATTACAGGAATTTCAACAGTATTTGTGCACCCATACTGGACACCATAAAGAAGGAGCGTACATATTTTAATTGGACGGAGGAAGCTAAAAAAGGATTTAGAGTGTTGAAATAAAATATAACAGAACAACCTATTTTAGTTCTGTCAAATTTTAAGAAACAATTTCAAGTCAAATGTGATGCAAGTGGAGTAGCCATTGGCACAGTTTTAAGTCAAGACAATAAACATGTTTCTTATTTCAGTGAGAATGTGAATGATGTCAAAAGGAAGTATTCCACATATGATAAGGAATTTTATGTTGTAATACAAGCCTTGAAAAAATGGAGGCATTATCTTATTATGAAGGAGTTTGTTCTGTATACTGATAATCAGGCATTACAATTCATAACCAGACAAGAGAAATTGAATCAGAGACATGCCAAATGGGTAGAATTCATGCAGAATTTTACTTTTGTTACTAAGCATATTTTTGGAAGCGCTAACAAAGTTGCAGATGCTTTGAGCAGAAGATGTTTGATCTTACAGGAATTTCAAGTGAAGACCTTAGGATTTGAACACCTCAAGGAGATGTATCAAGAAGATCCAGATTTCAAGGAATCTTACGAAGCATGTGAGAACCCTTTGCTAAGAGACAGAAATCAGTGGATGGAATATTTGATCAAAGATGGACTGTTGTTCAAGGGAATTCAACTATGTATCCCAAAGTGTTCAATGAGGGATAAATTTTTAAAGGAGAAGCATAGTGGAGGACTGGCTGGACTTTTCGGCCATGATAAAACTTATGCACAGTTGAGTTCTTCATACCATTGGCCAGGTATGAGATATGTTGTGAAGAAATTTGTAGGCAGGTGCAGAATTTTCCAGTATGTCAAAGGAAAGAAGCAAAACACATGATTGTATCAACCATTGCATATTCCTGACAGGTCATGGGATGTTATAGGCATAGATTTTGTTATAGGATTTCCAATAACCCAGAGGGGTAGTGATTCAATCCTTGTGGTGGTTGACAGATTTTCGAAAATGGCACATTTCATACCATGTCAGAAAACCAACGATGCTACTCACATATCAAATTTGTTTTTCAAGGAAATTGTGAGATTGCATGGGGTGCCCGGAAGTATAGCCTCAGACAGAGATACCAAATTTATGGGACAATTTTAGAGAACCTTGTGGAATAAATTTGGGATGAGATGAGTACTGAAGTGCAGGTGTGAAAGACTTTGTTGCAGGAATGCATAAGTTGCATGATCAAATCAAGTAATAGATACAGAATAACAGCCATAAATACAAAAGAAGAATAGACCAGAGAAGAAGAGAGGTCCATTTTGAAGTTGGAGATCAGGTTTTAGCACACCTGAGGAAGGAAATACTTCTTAAATTAAAATATGACAAGTTGAAGATGAAAAATATCGGACCATGTAAGATCCTAAGAAAGTTTGTTGCAAATTCTTATGAGATTGAGTTTCCAGAGGATATCGAAATATCATCAATATTCAATGTAGCAGACATGTACCCTTACAGGATGGATGATATAAGAGGGATAGATGGACAGGAGGAGATTCATTAGAAGCAACAAATGCCCATAGAAGAGAATCCACAGATAAAGAAGATTCTAGATCAAAGGATTGTTAAGAAGATCAGAAGGAAAGTTTATTTTGAGTATTTGGTTAAGTGGAAAGACCATCCAATAGAATATGTCAGTTGGATAACTGAGATTGATATCTAGAAGCATGGAAAGACAATGCAAGAGCTCATGGACAGGATTCCATGAATCTTTTGTCCAGAGGAGTATGATGTAGGGGCATCGTCATCAACGATCATCAATCCAAGTGGAAGACAACTCAACATCAAGCGTGCGCGTTCAAAATTTTTGGAACCCAAGGAGAGCGCATTATTTTGATGTTTTGAAAAGATTGTAATTAAAGATATTTTAATGTTTTGAGGCTTGATCCATTGTAAACAAACCAGGGATATTGTATTTTCTTTAATGCAGATAGGATTGTACATATATTGAGTTAAACTCATATATAATTTGTAAATGTCATTTAATTGTAACAAGCCTTAGTGGTAGAATGCTTTGATTAGGATGTGAAAGCACTAGAGGAGTCGATAAGAAGGCTCGAGAAGCCCCTCCATGTATAAATGTATGTAATGTATGCCCAAAAGAGGCTATTGAGAATTGTTATTTTGTTATTGAATGTTATTGTGTTTTGTTGAAGAGTTGTTGTAGAGAGTTGTTGAAGAGGACTTTGTAAATATTTCTTGAATGAATATAAAGAAGGAGAATTGCTTTCAGATATTTGCAAATGTTTGCAGATGTTTGCCTTTTGGAAATTGGGTAATGTCATGTTATTTTCTTTATGTGTTTTATATTCTTGTGTGTGCATTATATGGTTAATTGAATGAACCTGTAGTGTTCTGTAAGTTTCAATTGTTTATCTTCTAGAAATCCAGTACAAGAAGTGCACAACACCATGCAAGGAGTGAGAGGGCAGAGTCTACAGACTCGTTTTCTTAGAAGAGAGGGTGTGAAGTTTCACCGAGCAAGTGCAAGGAGTGAACAGGTACTCATTGGAGTATAGGAGCTCGAAAATACCCATGCAAGGTGTGCGCAGGGCCAACACTTAGCCAAGTGTTGAAAAATATCCAAGGTATACGAGTGCAAGGAGTGCATAGGAGAAATTTCTAGAAATATCCATCTCTGAGATCTTTCAAAGGTTTTGGAGAAGCGTAAGGAGTGCGCCAGAGGTTCGAGTCATCTTGAGAGAAGAATCTCAGGAGAAGTAGTACAAAACATGTGCCCAGTTCTAAGTCATTTGAAGTTAGTAAAGCTCATGAGGAATAGTGGGAAAAATTCCTTCGAGGGAGGAGTTTTATATTATTTGAAGGTCAAATGGACGAGATCCAATTGAAAGGAGACAGGATATCTTGCGACCATCAGATTTGGAAAAGGTGCATGGGTTTTAACCCTCAGAGTCCTTTAGAATTCGTGAGTTTGGAATTATTTCATGTCCAAATGCAAAGGATATGCGTTTTTCGAAGTCCTAGGGTCATAAGTGAGCCTGGACTGTTCATCAGTGAGGATACGTGTCCATAGATCGAGGTAGTTCGGGGGACCGACTATCCGAGAGAACTCGAGCACGGTTTCAAATAAATATAAGACTCCTGAAGTTTTGAAAAGCAGAGTACATCCCAACCATTGATAGGCGAGGGACACATGGCGACAAATCTTGGAGTCTGGGGACTAGACACTCTGAAAGGTTTAAGGTGGATTGTGTTTTGGGTTGATAATTCCCGAAGGCCTGAAGACAGGAGTTGATCTCGATCGTCGATCGAGGTAGGACATGTGGAGAGTAGATATATCCTCCATCAATTTAGAGTTCAGAGGTATCATAAGTTGGAGTAAAAAGAACTCCTGAAGCCCATATTTTCAAAGCCAACTGTAGTCATTGGTTTCCACTAGAATGAGGATTGTTGATCCTTGCTTCTTGCAAATTCAAAAATTTGTGAGTTCGGGAGGAAGTGCCTGATAAGTATCAAGAAGCTCTGAATCCTGAAGCCTGGAGAGAGCATCGTCTGTTGATCTCAGTGCGAGTTGTGAACCATTGATCTCCACCATTGTTCGGTGGCCCGTGAACTCAACGTTCGGGAGGATTGTGAGTTGTATTTGATGGAACTCCTGAAGCCTGAAATTTCTGAAGTTCAGAATTATTCAAGAAAAGTGAAGGTTGGACGATATTTTTGGCTTGGGGTCATGTGGAAGACTCTGTTGGAGTGTTAGGACCCTCGTGAATGCAATTTTATGCACAAGGAAGAGACTTAAGACCTGTGGCATAAGATTTTGAGGGCTCAAAGAGCGCTCGAGAGCTAATTTGACTCCATACTGTGAACAATCATAGACTAGGAGATAGTGCAGGCCCTTGGGGAGGTGGGGCTTTGCATAAAAAATGGACACATTTGTTATCCAACAATCATTCTATTACCTTCTTCCTAGTTGATGGCCTTAAAGATTATACAATGAATACTACATTTCTAATATGCACACTCCCACCTCCTACCCCCACCTCATGGTGAGAGTTGTACCTAAGAGTGGGAGGTGAGAGTTTGCATATTATTATGCACATTCTCACCTCCCAAACCCATGCATGGGGGTAGGGGATCAAGGTGGGGGGTGTGGGAGTTGGAGTGGTGGATGAGATTATGCATAAATAATATGCCCAACCTCACAAGGTGAAGGTGAGGGTCAGGGTGGGGGATGAGAACGTGCATATTATTTATGCACACTATCACTCTCCACCCACATGCACACTCTCACACCCCACCCTTATTCACAACTATCACCATGAGGTAGTGGTGGGGGTTAAGAGTGCACATAATAGAAATGCAATATTAGGTGTAGAATTTTTAAGAGCTTCAACTAGGAATAATATAATAGATGATTGTTGGAGAACAAATGTGCCCATAATTCCTTTAATCAATGAACAATAAAATGGGGTGAAAGTGTGCATAATTTCCACCATGGGGGCGGTTTCAGTGTGGAGGGGTGAGATTGTGCATATTATTTATGCACACTTTTACCACCCACAATAAAAGTGTGCATGGTGGGAGGTGATAATGTGCCTAGGGGTGGAGAGTGAGTGTGTGCATAATAATATACGCCCCCATTCATGGTGGGGGTGTTGGATGTGCAAGTTGGTTAAGTTTTGATATATGCACCAGAAGAAGTCTAAGAACAAAAGGTAGTTAGAAGATGGACTAGAGCACTTGAAGGGAGAAAATTTTAAGGATTCAAAGCACGTGACAGAAGGATGTGCCACAGAGTAGCACGCAAAAGGTGGAAAACAATTATAGAAGGTTATGATATATGTTGAATGTATTATTCATATATGATTCTATAATGTCGTGCACTGAAGTCTTTAGTAATTGAAAGAAGGTTAGGTAGAATATTATGAATGTTAAGTAGCTATTAAGTAATGAGAAATGTGCACATGGGTAAAAGATAGTAAGAACATGAGAATGCCTAACTTCCCCTCATCATTGCAGAGCCTTGGTTCCTACATCCCCTCTATATGCCTCGGGTGAGACTTCACTTTCTATGTAGGTGATGTTGAAAGGGACGGTGTCGAAGGGTTTTTTTGGTAGATATATTATTAACCCCAAGTCTTACCACTGCACACCAACAAATGGTTTTGTTTCCAGGACCAAGAATTTTAATTGAGGAGAATGTTTTGGAGGACGAATAAGGAAGAAATCAAAGAATGGATAGAGAGGAAGTAGCGAGACTTTTCCAGAGAACAGAATAAAAACCCTCAACTCAGCGATGAAAAATGGTCACAAAGATATGTATCCATAGATCTTCATGAAATATTCTTTGGTGAATTTACGATAATTTTGACTGAATGGTTAGAAAGGCTAGTGGAGAACGTTGGGAGATATAGAGTTGAAGCTCTGAGAAAATGGACTCATGAACTGATCAGACAACTCAATACAATAAGTAATAAGGTTTCTCGCACGGTTGATTTATGGTTGAATAGTATATTGGGGGGTTATAGTGCATAGTTTGCAATAGATTGTACCCACTCTTATAGTGTTACAGAGAGGGAATTTCCAAGGGTCCATGTGGAATATATTTGAGTGTGTTGTCTACTTGGATAAATATGTTACTATGCGATAAGAATGTCATGAAGATGGAGTCTGACAGGTGGGCACCTTCGCGCACATAGGGGGACTGGGGGATGACCTTAGGATGGTCTGAGAGTGGGAAGGATGAGTAAGGATCAGATGGATTGAGGATGCCAAGAGAAGAGGATATTGACTTAGATGGAGAAATTGGAGTATTGTGTTATGGGGAAAGGTTTAGATATAGTAAGAGGGAGACTGTGGTTGGGAAGGAAGAGAAACACAGAGAATTCGAGGAAAGTGACCCTTGTGCAGTACTTCAAATCACATCATACAGAGAAAGGAAAAGGAAAGAAAGGGATCCTCAGTATTGTCCAACAAAACAATGAAGTCCATCTTTGATCATAATATGTGTCGAACCCATGACCTTGTGTGTGTCACTGAGAATTGAAGTGAGATCTGATATTTGTTCAAGAGAAATTGTAGTGAGTGGAGGAAGTCAGAGAAATAATCAAAATAGTGGAAGTGGTGCATCAAACCAAAGTAGTCAGCATCACCAAGGGTAAGTACAACACTGAGTACAATGGAAGGGATAGATCATACACTAAGAATGCATGAGTTTCAGGAAATGGGGTCGGAGGACCCTGAGAAACACCACTTTGTATGTGACACGATATGGACTATGAAGAATGTCTAGGAATAGGAGATGAAGATCGAGAAGTTGGCCATGACATTCAAAGTTTGTGCACTACTATGGTATATGAAGTATCAAACAACTACACCGACTAGACAATATAGAAATTTGGCAAAGATTGGACAAGCATTGTTGAAGGAATTTCGGAAGTCGAACGCTAAATCACAATATATTACAAAGATGAAATAGATTAAGAAATTGTAGAATGAGATAGTGTAGGATTACGACTAGAGATTTAAGGATGTGATGGGTCTATTAACCTTCCAGATTCCTGATGAGAAACATCGATAATGGTTTATTGCAGGTCTATTATCGCACATTCATTGTTCATTAACATGGAAGAGGGTCACATCGCAACCAGAAGCATTGGAAATTGTGATCAAATTGGAAGCATCTCTTGTAGGAGATGGCACATGTACAGTCACAGTTGGCTGCGCTAAGAATTCAATTATCATAGATAACGAAGAAAAAGGAAAAACACAAACATGTTTGGTGTATAACATGTAAGACAGAAGGCCATTGAAAGGAAGAATGTTCAACATCCATGTAGTATTGTTACAAGGGAAAAACTCTCTATGGCTAGGGTAAACCAAAACAGACGGAAATGAATGCAGAAATCAACTCTATCCCAAAAACATGCTATATAAACCAATATGCAAGTGAGATAAGAAAGAGGCCTACCTCGACCAGATGTTAGATGAAGTCCATCGTTGAGCACTTTGACCCAAAGCTATATACCTGCAACTAGTTCTCAAAAACCAAGAAAAGCAAGCATATGGTGATAATATCAAGGATTAGCACATTAGATAGCATAATCCATTAATATACATAACAAATACGCCCATGGATAATAACTCAAATATTTGCAAGATATCAATTGGTGGGAAAGAAGTATTTCTATTAATAAATGATCAGCATAAGTGAAAATATTACAGACTTCTGTGTCAGCATAGTTTGGAACAGAGAAACTAAGTTCCTTCCAGCTGGGCCTCCACCACTTCAATCCTCCACCAAAGGCAAGCTCATAGAAGAGAGACAATGAGGTTCTCAAACAATAAGGGAAGAGTTTGGGGGTTGAACACTGTGTTCAAACTTAAAGGACAAAGGGATGCAGACTCAATATGAAGTAAATAATTTCTCGAGAGTAACTTTTCTTTCAAAGTTGAATTACTTCTCCTCTTTTCCATAGCTTGGAATTGGCCCATTTATAGCCTTTGAATGGAACTGAATGGCCGAGTTGGAACGTTTCCAGTATATGGAAGCCTAAGGATCATAGATCTCCTGTCGTGACATGGAAACTCGACATTAATTTTCATTTTTTGGCCCAAATGCTTATGTACACAAGCTATAGTGGTGCAGCCTTCATATACGCATGTTGTATAGTAGACAAGATGTCTACATGTGGAAAAATGTGTATTTTTATCTCTGGAATTTACAAACATGGATGATAATTCTGCATGGGGAAATGGAAAAAGGCCTTATGTGCAAGATTGCATAGGGTGAGGAAAATATTGTTATAACAGATGCCCCCTAATGTGTGAGGTCAGAGGAGTATCTGCGATGGCTGAAATACATTATAAACAACCCAGAAGTGGAGTGATGAGGAACCAGATGGAAGAACTAGTTTCTCATTACATTCTGTACTGACTTTGCATACATGGTTTCCAATAGAATTACACTGCAAATCCATGTGAAAATATACCAAAAAATCGTATGTGGCCATGAAGAGGCAAATACAAATGTGGTTACATGCCAAAGTTTGTCACAATCACGAACAAGGCCCAACAGAACCAGTCTCAGAATCAATCTAAAGATGTCTGTATACAATGGAGTACAATCTGATCTCCCATGATCACTAAAGTCATATAAGTATCGGTCCAATGAAAAGGAAGAAATAGCTCAGGAAAGCTACGGCCACATATTGATGTCTTCAAGTCTTCTACTCTATCTGCCAAGGGTGCAAGTCTACATCATGTGAATAAAGGAGTTGAGGTTGAACACAATGAGACATTGTTTGATTACTGGTCATTGAGGTATATCGTTAACAAACGCGAGACATCCTACCAATAATGAAAGTAGGTATCAAGGCACCGAGTACATTCTTACAAGTGTGAATAAAGGATTTGATGTTGAACACCTGACGAATCCATCGATTAGGAGACATTGATGTGTTCCCAACTGTCGATGGTGAGAGAACCTACCACTAATGACTGCAAGCCTCAAGGTACTCATAAGACTCTAGGTCTTGTTTCCAGAATGGATTAGCTGAAGTTGATGGAAGGAGACCCACTTAAAGGATAGCATTAAGGTATCCCTCATCAGTAAGAACAAGGTACAAAGAAGGAGCTTCATGATTTGGAGGAAATCGGACGAAGAACATGTTCACGAACCAACGACCATGTGTGTGGTTCGTGTGTGCCAAGTGCAAGCGGTACACGCAAAATACCCTCTGAATAGCAACCAATAATGAAAATTGTTGACAAAGGCGAGGAAACTACCAATAAGGATAATGGCATCCAAGACACTGCACAAATCCCAATGTGTGAATAGATGTCTTGTCGTTGAACACAAGGGAAACCACCCAGTCAACGACCAATGATGAAATGTCGATTGTCGGGTTCAAGGCTACCTACCAATGATGAAAGTAGGACCAGGGTGCATCATAGGACTACAATATCATGTGAATCTGAGACAAACTGAGGGTATGGCCAACATGAAAAGTTAAGAGTTCTAAGAAGTGGCTGACACAGGTTGATAGACTTCCTTTGAAAAAGAGCATGAGACATATGGAAGACTTTGGCAGCATAGACTCAATGATGAAACCATGAGATGAAAGAGGCACCAATGAAATTCTCTATAGGAATTGGAAGAGTAACCAGTCAGTAGAGAAGACTCTATAACAAGCTCAGCTTCCTAAGTCCATGCTAATCCCAAAATTATGATGACAAATGGACTTAATAACTTTGTGTTTTGTTCAAAGGTGACATGATTGTTTCCAATATAATATAATACTCCCTTCCCACCTGTCTTTTTTTTTTTTTCATAGACAAATGAATGTTGTGATACAAAGGAGGAAACGAGTGTCACAAGTAAGCAAAACTAGTTACAACAGTGGAACATACCTATGCTCAATGCAAGGAGATGCATGCGAGATATGGACACTCGGGGGAATGTTCCCTCCTGGGTATAGGGTTTCAAATTGTGAAGGATATAAACGAGGATTTGCTTGGTTGAGGATGCAAAAACTGCTGAGGCAAATGGTTTATAATGCAAAGCGAGAACCGATTATAGGATCAATACTACAAGTAAGGGCATGAGATACAATCACAACTTAATGCCAAAAAATGTCCTTTTTCATGGCATTTTTCTACTTGGTGTGAAAAAGGGATAAACTTGTGCCAAATAGACGTCCTTTCAAATCCAATTTATGTGTGTGAAAGAGACAAGTTCACTCGACAATATTTTCACTTTTTGAAGACAATTTGGAAAAGAGCTTAAATTAAACTTGGTTGGGAGTCCTCTAGGTATAAGGCAACATGTTTATGAGTGAGAAATGAGGCTCATCATAAAGTCATGTATTAGCTATAAGGGACTCCCGGTCCTATGGAAAAAATCTTTGCATGGGCACCAAATGAAGTAGGGGATCTAACTAGGGCACCCATGTTCAGTAAGTCTCTACCACTTGATAACGATACTACTTATAATAGATGGAAGGTTATGTGTCGTAACAAATGAGTTCGTACCTAAGGCATAAAAAGTGACAGTTATAGGATAATGCAACAAACGCATGATGGAATGGATACCTATCATATATGTTGGGTAGTGAAAATACTTGCTCGTAGTGACGAATGGTCAACATAAAGTTGAAATCCGCAAGAATCCCTGGTGTAAACTACAAAACCTAACTCAATCCACCTTTGTATTAGTCCATTAGGCGAAAAAATGACTTAAAAGTATAGAAAGTGGGTAAAAATTGTTATAAATAGTAACAAAACCAAAAATTACTATGTCATTTTGACTTTTTATCCAAATAGTGAAAATTGGACCAAAATACCTCTGAGATTCAACTGATAATGCATCACAAAGAGCTGATCAGATAGTCCAAACCCTAGCCAAGAGATATTCCAAGCGTAACTTCTAGTTGCAACAGCTGCAACGACAACTCTCCTCCAAACCTGCACACAAGACTGCAACTGTACTACGCAGAACTGGCTCTCTACAACTGTTGAGATGTGTCAAATGAGAGACTGGTGCCCTATATTTATAGTGGTTCTAGCAGACTTACTGGGGCCGACTTCTCCTTTTGGGTACCTGTCTGTTCAGTATATATTAATTATTTTGGCTGACTTCTTCTCTTGGAGGCTAATAACCTAATACATATTATCTTCTTGAGCCGACAAGTCTTCTAGGGTTATTAGCCAACTCATTAGGGTTTCTCTTGCTTCCCAGAGTCTTCTATTCTCATCAGCTTCACACGTGGGGGTAAATACCTCCCGCAGCTACCATAATATCAACACTCCCTCCTAGCTAGGGAGGTATTACAGATAATGGTCTCGAGCAGAAAAACATACCATTCACCCGATAGCATCAACATAGTTGTATAGACTAGATCATGACTAGATCATGAGCACCATAATCATCATCAGTGTCATTAGCTGCATCATCCCTCAAAAACATACTCTGTCTGAGTAATCAGACATGATGCTCACTCCACAAAGTGATACAAGAGCCTTTCTTCTAGTCTAGAAGAGTAAATGCTATGAACCATTTTCCATCTGGAAAATCTATGTTCATCATTCATCTGGCTGATGATTATCTGCAATAAACTGTTGATAGTCTTCAATATAATCAGAACAAAAATAGAACACAATTGTGTCTATTCATAGTAGTACATAACTACAATCCAGTGGTACACTACCACACCAAGTAACACACAAGTACTTGATCAACAACGTATAGTCACAAATAGTGGAACATATCAACCATAGTAGTATACATCTATTGTCATACAGTCTTCATAAAAATCATTTGATACCAACCTTCACAGAAACAATGTTATGATATAAATTGAATCATCTGGGCCAATATTTCACTCACGTATGTGAGATATGAAATAATATCTTCCCTTAGAGTACAACAATGAGATATCTAGACTATTCTTCTCAAGCAAGGAAGAATAATTGTCTTGTCTTCTGAACCTGGACCATTCCCCACCTTGGGCCATTCTTCCTACACTAATCAAAGTGCACACTGGAGAAAATGTATAAACCCTAAGGAATGCTTGTCCTTGATTGCTGAGCCTGGACCATTCCCCACCCTAGGCCATTCCTCCTACACTAATCAAAGTGCACCCTGCAGAGAATGTATAAACCCTAAGGAATGATTGTCCATACCATTTCCTCTATTAACCACAAGAGGAAAATATTGTCCTATATCAACCTCCAAAACATACCATTCCTCATGTTAACCACAATGAGAAAACACTATCCGGCGAGGCAGGCCAATCTTCTTGAGTAACCCTCAAGAAGAGAGACTGCCCTAGACCACTCCCCATGTTAACCACAATGGGAAGTCACTGTCTATTATACATCAAAAATCTGGACCATTTCCCATGTTAACCACAATGGGAAATCGTTGTCCGTCAGAAATCTCAATCCACAATCTGAACATGAAAGCATCTGTCCAATATGGACTATTTTTCAATCCTGAAAATGAATGTCTTCAATAATATTTTCAGTGCTCCCTCCCAACTTGGGAGTCATCTCTTCCTTTTTCAATAAGGAAGTTGTTTCCACGAGCTCCAGCTTGAGTACACAAACTCTTTCATCTTGGATAGAATCTTTACTAAAATGTATGCTTATCTGCTCATCTGTGGAGATATGTATTGGAGAACCACTTTCTCCTTTCTGGACTTCATCATGGATAATGTAATGCTTGATTTCAAATGTACTTTAGTCTCGAACACTGTGAAGGATTTATGTAGCTCTGAACAATAGAGTATATCATAGTTGAAAAACTGGAACATATCCATGTGGCACTTCTTATGTCATCATGAGATCTAATCTACTGAGTAATCATCTTGATGTTATAGGAAATATTCACCACGCTTCTGTTGTGCACTGGAGGCTCTCCACCAAGTTATCTTCTTCTATCTGCATTGATGGGTCTCTTTCTGGTATGCCTCAAAGTCTTGAGATTTCTCTTCATACGCTCTTTATTCAATTTCTCTAAAGAACATTCTTTGTATTCATCTGATGTAGAACTCCAACTTATGGATGTTGCAGATGATATAATGACTCATGTAGAGATAAGTCTGGTTTACTGGAACAAGTAATCAACATAGTCTTCTCCCTCCATCTGGGAGAAACTCTAGTTTTGGATCTCACAATTCTTTCATTCATAAGTCTTCCATACACTGTTCTTCGTCACGACTTTCAGTTCCTCTGCTTGATTTCTTTTATTGAGTTTACATCAGGCTGACAATCTTGTGATTCTTGATACAATGACTGGTTGTTCTAGCTTCTCTTTCTTTCTTGGAATCTTCATGTGTTTCTTTAGTTCTCAGGTCCATGGAGTTTCTTATAGATTCCATGCCCTAAAGATTCCATCATAGGATCACGGATGTGGATGAACAACCAGGGACACTTTAAGGATTCTCTTTGAAGAATACATACTATCTTTCATGGCTGCTATCATGGATATATACTTCATCATCTTCAACGTATCATAGGATTAGCTCCCTCCTAATCATTGCTTCATGTATGAGTGCATATAATCGGCTCCCTCCGTCTAACAGAGTCCACGCTTCCATCTGCATCCTTATTTCCTTCTGCAATATATAATTGGATTTCTTGTCTAACAGATTCCACGCTTCCATCTTTTTGTCTTCTGCAAAAACGTCATAAGTCTTTTTCCATTTTTTTCTCGATTGCTTACTTCTTTCTGTCTTTGCTTCTTCTAAGTCTCTTCATGATTGATTCATATTATCTTGCAATAGCTTCCACATGATTTGTATGTCATCCTTTCATGTGTATTATCTAATGTTATCAATTCTTATCTTGTTGTTCTTCCATAGGTATAGTTCTTTTTGGAACACATTATCTTCCAAGAGATAGATATACAAGATATGTATAGAGACGATGCAAACAAGATATGTACAAGAGATAAGAAGAGTTTTGTTACCTTTAGAAGAAGAAGTCTCTTCCATCCTGCTTAGTCTTCTTTGTAGGTTCCTTTTCTTCGACAATTGATGCTTTGTGTTTCTCCTTCCTTTTCTTTAGCTCGGGACAATGATTCTTGTAGTGACCATACTTTCGACAGTTGAAGCATTGTACTTCTGAAATGTCTTTCTCTTGATTTGGCTTCCTCCTTGAACCAAACTTCCTTTTGTTCCTGAAGTTATTGAATCTTGTTGTGAAGGCTTGATCATCATACTTCTTTTGGGGTTTCTCTTTTGCACTGATCCTTGATTCTTCTTGAGCATAGCAAGTCCAAAATTCTTCAAATGTCAGATACTCCTTTCTTGTGTTCATGCTTGCGGAAAATGCATCCCACGTCTTGGGAATACCATTGAGTACTATGTTTACCAACTCATTTTCTGAGATGATCTCTTCAATAGCTTGTAGTTGATCTCTTAACTGAAAGATTCTCACAAAATATGATGTTATGTTATCCTCATCATTCATCTTCATGTCACGGAGCTCATTCTTCCTACTCATAACTTGTCCAATGTTTCTGACCGAGAAGAGATTTGTTAGGGCATCGTACATCTTCTTCGATGAGTCAATATGGGAGATGTAGGGTATCAAGTGGTCTTTTATAGATTCCACTATGATACTCATAGCATTGATATCACTGTCTTTGAACTTCTCCATAGCTGCAATGTTTTGTGGTTCCTTCTCTTTCCTTCTTCAAACTCTGGCTTCACGATATCCAGCACTTTATTCTTGGAAAGAATGAGGTCAATCCTTGTCTAAAACGCTCTGAAGTTTAGAGGACCCATCTAGCTTGTTCTCTGACTTAATAGAATAAGTCATGGATGCTTTGACTTGGTCAAACCCTAAATTTGACCAAAAGCTCAAACTTCACCTCTTGGCTTTCTGAGAGTACCAGGAGATGCGCTAGGCTAGGGTGTATTGATCTATATGGAGATTAGGTCAATCCCTTCACTTAAGGTGCCTCAACAAGAGGATTAGGGTTTATCCAACTGCTCCTACTAGTAACCCTAGCGACAGTGTCTTGGAAGTTGGTTCTGCTAGTAACCCTAGCGACAGTTCCTCAGTGAGCTCAATATCCTAGCGGCTATGTTTCCTTCCAGCGTTTAGACTGAATGAAGGATGTGTGGGCCCATAACCTGCTAGAATATGAAAGATTGTGTTCTTGTTTTACCATTGACAATACCCTTGTCACCCAACCATAGGTCGAAGCCACCCTCCGAGCACCTTAACCTTGACAGAGAATTATTCTAGAATCAAACCCTAGGCTAGATATCCAAACAAAGGGTAGCACACCTTTCCCTAAGGATAGCGCATCACAAAGAGCTGATCAGATAGTCCAAACCCTAGCCAAGAGATAGTCCATGCATAACTGCTAGTTGTAGCAGCTGCAACGACAACTCTCCTCCAAACCTGCGCACAAGACTGCAACTACACTGCGCAGAACTGGCTCTCTGCAACTACTGAGATGTGTCAAATGAGAGACTGGCACCCTGTATTTATAGTGGTTCTGGCAGACTTACTGGGGCCGACTTCTCCTTCTAGGTACCTGTCTGTTCAGTATATATTAATTCTTCTGGCCAACTTCTTCTCTTGGAGGCTAATAACCTAATACATATTATCTTCTTGAGCTGACAAGTCTTCTAGGGTTATTAGCCAACTCATAAGGGTTTCTCTTGCTTCCCAGAGTCTTCTATTCTCATCAAGTTCACACATGGAGGTAAATACCTCCTGTTGCTACCATAATATCAACACTATGCAGTAGAGTTCTTGATACCCACAATATATGACTAGTGTACCTCACAATTGGAAAATATGAAGAGCGTTGACGGAGTGCAAACAAGGGAGTAAGAGGAATTTTGGGTTTGCCTCGATAGTCGTAGAGGCGTCTCGACGCTTCTTGTCAAGACTCTCTAGGTGTACAAGGCGTTGCTCAAGATCGAAAGTGTCAGGTAGGAGCGTGACTGCCAAATTAAGAGAAGGGATTTCACATTCAATATGTAAAATTGATTCCACACTGTGTACTAAATAGAAAGGGGAAAATCTGGTGGCAATCTTGACCGAGGTTCGGTATGCCCAGAGTGAAAGATATAGCATAATGTGTCAATCGAAATTACTCTGGTTGGAATTTTTTTGCAAAATGGTCTTGAGAGACTTGTTGACGACCTCTACTTGTCCATTTTCCTGGGGTTAATAAGGAGAAGAATGAACATGTCTAAACCCCATCTTAGATGCTATCTCTTCCATCATTTCGTTCTGAAAGTGACTGCCATGATAAGTGACAATCTCACTCAGGATACTGAACCAGGCGATAATTTGATTGAATACAAAGAAGGAAACGATCTTCTCGTCAGATTTAACTGTAGGCATGGCCTTGGCCCACTTAGTAAAGTATTAGATGACCACGATAATGTGTTGATTCCCCCCATTCAAAGTTGGGTTGCAATCTACAAAGTCCACCCCCAACTTGGTGAAGGGACCGATGATAATGACTGGGTGAAGAGGGGTTGGATGCAAGTGCATTTTCTGAGTGAACACCTAGCATGGGTGACACTTCTTCACTGCTTCAATACAATCTTTAAAGATAGAAGGCCAGAAATAACTGACTCGCAAAATTTCTTGGGTTGTCGCAAGCTCAGATAGATTACCACCAAAATCCCCATTGTGGAAATCATTTAGGACTGACTCGGATTCTCCGTGACTTAAACAACGACACAGGATATTGTCTATTCCTCGACGATACAAAGTGTCACCAATGATAGTATAATTCTTAGCTTGGTACCGTATATGTCATTGATCATCTCGCGAGAGATGTTGAGGGAACTTCAAAGTTTGAAGATAGAGAACAATGTCTCCATACCAGGGGTCGGATGATGAGTCAAGGAAAATGTTTTCGTCTGCAAACGAATCAACATGGATAAAATCCTCATCTAATCATGGGAAGTTGAATATTAACTCTACGAAGACTAGTGATTTCTTGGATTTTGTGGAAGCGAAATCGAGATCAAATTCTTGTAAAATGACAATCTATTTATTATATTTTCCCCCTATGATAAGCTTGGTAAGGACGTATTGAAATGGATTGACATCGGAAACCACCATAGTCTTGCAAAGCAATATATAATGACGTAAACGTTGGATTGCGTGAACGGTAGCCAAAGCTATCTTTTCAACGTGAGAATAATTATGCTCAGGACCGACTAAGTTTCGACTAAGATAGTAGATGACATGCTCATGGAGATCATCATCCTCCTAAACCAAAACCATACCAATCGTCTCCTCAGACGCGACGATATAAATCAAGTAATCCCTACTGTAGTCAGGAGACTTCAACAGAGGCGTTAATACCAAGGCTTTCTTCAAAGCATCGAAGGACTCCAAGGCTCGCTCATCCCAGATAAAAGGGGTGTCCTTATCAAAAGACGCATGAAACCCTTAGTGATATTGACATAATTTACTATAAACCAACCTAGAAAGTTGGTTTTCCCCTGCAAACCTTGAAGTTGTCTAATAGTGCATGGGGGAGGCAATCGAAGTATTGCCTAAACCTTTAACGGATCTACCATGATCCCAGTCTCAAAAACTAGAAATCCCAAAAGACAACCAGACCTAACACAAAAGATGCACTTATGAGGGTTTAACCGGATTCTATAGTAATGACATCTTTCAAAAATGAGCTGAAGGTGCGTAGAGTGATCCACTCTCTTACGAGAGTGAGCATCAAGATCGTCGAGGTAAGATTAGACGATATGCTTAAGATCGTGAAAAGCGAAGGTCATAGCATGTTGGAAGGTTGCTCCAACATTTTTAAGGCCGAAAGGCATTTTTCGGTATGCGAAAGTACCCCAAGGACAAATAAATGATGCCTTGTGTTGATCCTCAGGTTTAATTTGAATTTGGTTATACCCTAAAAATCTGTCCATAAAAGAAAACACTTTTCTTATCGCACACTCGTCGAGGATCTAATCGATGAAAGGTGTCGGGAAGTTGTCTTTAGGACAGGCTTTGTTCAAGTCACGAAAGTCCATACATACACGGATAGTTCCTTTCTTCTTATTCACAAGAACGGGATTGGATACCCATTCAAACAAGGGAACCGAGTAGATGAAGCCAACATTAAGTAGCACTCATGCCTTAATAGCAGGGGCCTTCCAGGGATTGACAACTCTAAGACATTGTCGAACAAGTTTAGCATCCGGATAAGTTCTAATCTCATGCTCGACAATACGAGGGTCGATTCTTTGCATCTCTTCATATGACCAAGAAATTACATCTCAGAATTCCTTGAAGAGTTCGATGTAGATCAAGATTTCTTTTGGCGAACAATCTGCACCGATATGTACATTTTCAATCTTGCCAAGGGTACGAGAGATATCGATCGTGACGGTAGGATAAATACTCGCAATATTTCCCTCAACATAAATGTTGTGTGTATCAAGTGGAACTACGGTGTGACCGACTATCTCACTCAAAGTAGATCGAAAGTCATCTTGTTCGGTTCTTTCAAGCTCTGGGAGAAAATAAGAGCGGTGATGCATATCATCCCAAGGTTTTTCGGAACCATTCATGGCTTCGATGATAGATTCATCCAAGGGAAAAGTCTCATCAAGGAAATCATGTGAAAAATAAAATGAAGTGGCCCACATGGGCCTAAGAATGATATTCTCCTCGTCTGTCGACGAGGTAACAGGATCGATATCGGTGAAAGAGTCAAGAATAGGTTGATACACAATCTTCGTTGTCGATAGTGGCATGGCCATTCCAGCATGCAACTGACCTTCACAAGATGAAGTCCGAGAAGGTAGGGTCCACGGATCACTAAAATAGGAAGTGCGGAAAGCAATGGACCTCCCTGTCGAAACGGGCCTACTGGACATGGCGTAAACGTGGTGAATTGGTGCCATGAAGTCAAAAGTACTCATAAGGGAAGAATACATTCTGACATCGACATTCTCAGTTGTCGGCTGAGAATTGTCGATCACAGGGATCGATGGTCCAATAGATGCATTGGGACTAGCGTACACAAAGGATAATTGGTCGATCCTCATGCTCTTCCCTTCATGGGGAAAACAAAGAGTATGGAAGATGGATTATACGACAATGACCATAACATAGGTCCAATTACGTCCTAGTAACAAGTTATAATCAAAAGGCACATCAACTACCTCCACCTCCACCTCTACCATCTTCCCACCTAATTGGACCGGAAAGGCAGGAAGAATATCGTGAGGGAAAAAGGAATGACTGTCAATAGCAGTCAACATGTTCGATGACTTAGAAACAGTTAGATAATCAAGAGCTTTCCAACAGACCAGGGACATCACACATGTAGCAACACCTTCATCAAGAAATGCACATTTGATGGTATACTTTGAGTACCCCACGTGGATTTGGAATGCCAGATGGTAAGGCAATCGAGGCTTCACATCTATGATATCAAACTTGATAACTTTTGAGCCACTGGGTTCTAGAGCTCCTAACGTAGATAGTAAGGAATTCCTCTATGAAGGACACATCTGGAGTACCTCCAAATCCGACATCGCACAAGGGGTTTGACCCAGGTCCTCAACAATAGAGTAGTTTTGGGCGGCTCTAGCATTTAGATTGTGGGTAGAGCTCTTGATTACTCCTTTCGGAATATGAGGTGGTGGCTCTGGTTTCAAAATCTATAAAGTCATCTCTAGAGGAGGAGGAGGAGATTCTAGACCAGGTATATCCTTTGAAGAACTATAATCTCGAGATCGAGTGGCTACATTAACTTTCGCATCGCCCATATTGATACACAAATGGTCGTCATCTTGCAATGGCAGGTTTTGACTCCCACCAGCTGCATTTCCGACATTTGAGGAGCTTGAGGCCATGTGTTGGTTATGTGGAAAAGGATTCATTAACACGGCGGGTGGTAGAGATAACAGCCTCGTAGCTTCCACAAGTTTGGGGCATAAATGAGTAAGGTGGTCGTCTGTACCAAGCTTACAAGGAAATTTCACCTTACGTCTTTATCTCTTTCCCTCTCCAACATTATTATTCATCTTCTCATTATTAACATTGTCCTTGGGTTTATTACCATTTTTCCCACCCTTATGATTATCACGTCCTTTCTTCTTATTCCCGTCTGGTTTTTGGTTACCATTTGGGTCGACCGACGATTGCATGAAATGTACATCCATCGACTGAGTGGGATTGGAAGACACAGATGAAGTTGGCCCTCTTGCAAACTGGTTTAGAGACAACTCTTTCAAATGGCTTGTCACAGAGATTGGAGATTTTACATTGGCGGAGCCTACAATTCCATCGGCATGAGGTCTGGGATTCTATCTAGAGTTGTAAGTTGAATGAGGTGTGTCCAGAAGAATGTGATATAACATCCCAGACTGATCATATATCATATATAACTATTGGGCTTTAAAGATTGCTTCTTCCTCAATGGTCACTCTAGATGTAGCAACATCCTTTGAGATAGGAGGGTGCAAAGACTTAAGGAACCATTCTAAGAGAAAGGTTGGGGGTATGGAGGTCTTAATCAACCTATTTTGTCTACACCACTCCTAGATATGATCCAAGATATGAGTGGTTGTGTCCTGGCGTAAAGTCGACAGAAGTTCTAGGCCAACATCATAACGAACCAACAATTGGAAGTGGTTAAGGAAGACCAACACCATCTGACTAAAACTCCCATATGCCCCCCTAGGTAGCTCGATATAACATTTTGCAGCAACCCCAATAAGGGTGTGTTGAAATAATATTAAGCGAATAGAATCGTCATTAAGGGAATTCAATGAGAACCATAGGTGAAAGGTAATAACGTGATCACCAGGATCCTCACCATTCTTACCTTCGAATTTAGGAATGTCCGAAGGACTCTTGGTAGGGACGGGGGGGCATGTAGGATCATGACTCACAGGGTCGTTCATCAACTTAGAAAATTCTGGCAGATTAAGCGTGGCTGGAAAAGAGAGATGGGATTGCGGCATCTGGCCCCAAGCTCCCGGGAAAGATTGTGTTTGAGGAATTGAAGCCCATCCAAGGTTCTGGTAAGCACCATGGCCCTGTCCGGGATTATAAGACCCTCCTTTGGGCTAATTCATAAAAGGTTGGTTGGGCATCATTCCAATAGGAATGTTCTGATGTGGGTTACAAAAATTTCCCCTAGCCGGATTAGATCTGGGTTGGGGGTTTCCCAAAGCATGCACCCTAGAAAATAAAATCGTGACTAATCAATTTTAAATTATAGTGTTAATTTTAGTGGTCATGATTACTCAAAAAGGTATGGTAGTGAAACTCATGATGTTATGACTCAGCAAGAAAAGTAAATATGAATATAATGCAAAGTCCTAAATTCAATTTTCAATGAATGAAATGCTTCTAATAACAAATGCAATTTTCAATTTCAACTCTGCAATTTTGAATTAAAAATGCAATCTTTCATTAAATGCACTAAGCTAATGACAATGACTCAAAAGACCAAAATTCCAAGCAATGAAAAATGCCTAATATTTTTGTATTTTCAATATAACAAAAATGAAAATGCATGGACTGAAAAGCAACTTGATATATAAACTCTGTTGTGTATAGGAAGAGATAACTCAATAAGAATACCAAGGAGCATAACACCCAGCCCAATTTACAAGGAAAATCAAAATGAAAAGGTGATGAGAAAGACTCCGCCCAAAAATTCAACTCCAGACAGGTTTCCTGTCATCCCACAGGCACTTAACAAGCACTACAGAGACCCAAGAAGACTCAGCAAACATAAAATCCCACCCAGCAACCACCAGACCCAAAAACCAAGAAAGGACAGTTGATGTACGTGATTGTTCAAGGAAATAGAGCATATGTACGCAACTTGCAGAGGGACAACCCGTGTATATACATTTTCAAGCCAAAAACCACGTATATGTTTCAAAAAACAAGGCTAGGCAAGGGAGAAGGCTGAAAACTTAGACCCAGAGTGAACAAAAGTTGTCAAGCAATGATACGACAAGAAACAAAAAGGAATGAGAGAAATGTAAGGAGAAAAGTACTCCAAACCCTAAGAAAGAAGGTCAATCCCCAGTATGGTCTCCAATTTTGTTACAAGGGAAAAACTCTCTATGTCTAAGGTAAACCGTAACAGATGAAAATGACTGCAGAAATCAACTCTATCTCAAAAACATGCTATATAAACAAATATGCAAGCGATATAAGAAAGAGGCCTACCTCGACCAGATGTCCGATGAAGTCCATCGTTGACCACTTTGACCCAAAGCTATATACCTGCAACTAGTTCTCAACAACCAAGCAAAGCAAGCATATGGTGATAATATAAAGGGTTAGCACATTAGATAGCATAATCCATTAATATACATAACTAATACACCCATGGATAATAACTCAAATATTTGTAAGATATCAATTGGATGGGAAAGGAGTATTTCTATTAATAAATGATCAACAAAAGTGAAAATATTACATACTTTTGTGTCGACGCAGTTCAGAACCGAGAAACTAAGTTCCTTCCAGTTGGGCCTCCACCAAAGGCAAGCTCATAGAAGAGAGACAATGAGGTTCTCAATCAATAAGGGAAGAGCTTGGGGGATGAACATTGTGTTCATACTTAAAGGACAAAGGGATGCAGACTCAATATGAAGTAAATAATTTCTCCAGAGTAACTTTTCTCTCAAAGTTGAATTCTTTCTCCTCATTTCCATAGCTCGGAATTGGCCCATTTCTAGCCTTCAAATGGAAATGAAGGGATGAGTCAGAACTTTTCTAGTATATGGAAGGCCAAGTATCATAGATCTCCTTTCGTGACATGGAAACCCGACATTAATTTTCATTTTTTGGCACAAATCCCAATGTACACAGGTTGTAGTGGTGCAGCCTACGTATACACATGTTGTATAGTAGGCAAGATGTGTACATGTGGAAAAATATGTATTTCTAGCTATGGAATTTAAAAATAGGGATGATAAGTCTGCATGGGGAAATGGAAAAAGGCCTTATGTGCAAGATTGCATAGGGTGAGGCAAATATTGATATAACAAGTATATGGCCAAAGTAGCACCAAACCCATTGGCAGAAGGAGTAGGGTATTGTGAGATATGTAAGACATGAGGACATCATTTGACTGCTTGTCCCTTACTGTAAAGTATCAGAGTACACCCAGGTTGTTATTTTGTAATTTTTTCAAATCAGTAGGACACGACGATAAATATTGTCACGCATTCGAATCAATGAGAGAGTGCACTTCAGATGCGTAGAATTCAATAAGAAAATGTTGAAATAGAAGGGGGAGTTCCATAATACAACACTCTGAGAGGATATAACGAGGGTGGACGTGGAGGATTTGGTAGATGTCAAGGATGTAGAGGATTTGGTCGAGGAGGCATAGGATCGATAATTTTTTACAACTGGAATTAACCAAGACATTTAGCGAGAGATTGCTTGAATCCTTGCACTACGTGCACATATTATAGAGCATTGGATCATGTGACATAAGACTGTCCTCAATTGATAACGAAGTGGTAGGCAAGAGGGAACTAGAACCAGCATCAAAATCAGAACCAGAGCCATCATATGATAGCCACTGAAGAACGTGATGCTCATCCCAGAGTAGAATTTGTTACGCGTAGTGGAATGAGAACTAGACTAGATGCGACAGAGAAGGGAAAGTGATTTGAAAAATGGATAAGAAAATTAGTTGAGCCCATGCCAGTATTCAACCCATAGAAAGAAAAATAAACCTATCAGAAAGTAAGGAAGGAGATACTGTGACCAAAATGGATAGCATCAACGTCAAAGACACCACCAGTATACGATATGTTTTCAGTTTATGATCACACTATTTTAGAAAGGCCAGTCCAAAAGGTAAATACTTTGAAATACTTTCTAAAGAGATATTTAGAGTTGATGCAGGATGAAACAACATTGAATGCACTGCGCAAAATGATTAATTAGTCTATAAAATATAGAGAAGTACCTACGACGTAGAAAGAAATGAACCAAGTCTTGCACAAGAAGAGGACCAATCGAGAGTTCATATTAAGTGCGTAGATAGGAGAATATGACATGGAAAAGTCATCTTAGATTTAGGATTATATGTCAATGTTATTCCAATACAGAAGTGGGAGATGATGGGGAAACCAAAGCTAGTTTGGTCAATTGTTCAGTTGAGGTTGGCTAACCAACATAAGATAATACCAATCGGGAGATTGAAAGGAGTACATGTTAATATAGATGGAGTTTGCAGTGTAGCTGACTTTGAGGTTATTTAGATCATGGATAACAGTCAGTCGTATCCATATTTTCTTGGTGATCCAGGTGGATATCGGTGGTGTTGGTTGGCTTTATGAGTTATACCTTTAACATGATTGACTCAGGTCCAGGTCTACTAGGGATCCAACAAAGCCTCTAAAACTGTCGGCCCTCCTGGTAACCAAGAAGGAAGTGCAGTGCACAGAGTGAAATGCGTAGTCTCACCCGACATAGTCTTAATGGGTGACTGCAAGACTCAAGTGTTCGCAGTCCAGGACTAAATGGGGATCTGTTAGTTGTGCACTGAGAGTTCTATTTACTTATTAACACAATATACTAGCATTCTCATTCATTAATTCATTCATACATCATTCTAACATATATTCATAGATAGTAAAAGAGAAACAATCATTCAATCACATAACACAGGGTTTACCGTGGTTCACCCCCTCCTAGGCTATGTCCACAAAGATCTGGCTCTCATCTCTTCTATTAAGGTAGTTCCAAAAATACAACATCGTGTGCATTACAACTCGTTCTCATTCGGGTCGAGATCTATTATGAGCTAGACTAGATCACACTAGGCTCCTCATTATGTGATCTAACCCTCAAGATCCACCCTCTTGACCCCCCTACAGCTCAACAACTTACAAAAAGGTATTGGATTACAATAGTGTTGCCAATTCTTCTCCTCAACAAAACATTCTCTATTTTGAAAAGTATCTCCTCCAAAAGCCTCTCTTAAGAATCTCCTAAGCATATTTATATATACATTTTTGGCTCATTATCCATTACAATGTATTACAAAAACCCTAACCCTAGCATCGTTAGGTCTTCCATGCATGTGTTCATGCTTCTTTTCCTTCCAGTTGTCGCTTTCCTCTGGCATGCCTTTCTTCCCAAAATAGCCTTTCTTTCTAATTCGGCCTGCTTCCAACAGGCCCCCAACACTGACATGTGGCTCATCTTGAGCCACCTAACCCATGTGTGCTTCGTCGATATCTCTTGCAATCACTTGGAACTTCTCTATGAGCTCCTTTGCTTGTGTTTGGGCCTGCGCGGTCTTCTCCTTGAGTGCTTCCAATGCCTTCAATGAAATGTCATAACTGACCATCCTTGCACACTCTACTTTGGTTTGTGCCATATTTGTTTTGGCTTCCTCCGCCCGTGCAATAACCTTCGTTGCTCGCTCCTGGAGTGGTTCCATTTGAGCTTGGAACTCCTTTTTCTGTGTCTGCGCAGTTATAAGTTCTGCCTGCAGTTTCTTCATGTTCTATGCTCCTTTGACGCACTATGTGATTGACATTGTCTTATGCCTCTGCTTGAGGTCCTGGATAGCTGCATTTATCCTTTCTCCTTCCTAGTCCCACTGTTGGACCTACTGATCCTCTTCCAGCTTCGTCGAGAGATGTGTTGCTTTGTCGAACAAGTCGATTTCTGCTAGGACTTGTCTCTCTATCTCCTTTATCTGCATTATTTCCTCTTGCTTCCTTTGCTCCCTTACTTCTGGTGGGGTAGTAGGTGTGAGCTACTCCCGGAGGTGCTCAATCTCTTGTTGGTATTGATCGATTTTCCGTACAATCTGATCAATCTTCTCTATCACCGTGACTTCGGTCGTCTGTGTATTCTTTGGGATTTTCTCATAGACTATGACCAATTTATTCTCTAGACTATTCGCGCGGTCCTTCTCATCCTTGGTCTCGAGCTTAGCCTTTTCGAAGACCAATTCCAGTTCCTCTCGATTATCCTTTACCTATTGCAATTATTTTTCATTTGTGCGTGCATGAGACTGTACCTCTTGTGTAATGTTGACCTGCAGTTTATACAAGCCTTTGGTTGGTATCTGCATCAATACTAACTATGATTGAGCCAAGTCCTTGAGGGGTGTCTGCCCCACAATTTCATCCATGTACAACATGTTGGGTGTGACGTGAAATGTTTAGCTCAGCTGTGTTGTTTTCTGGATCCTGTCCTACTCGCTTGATCCAACTTCCCCTCCTGTCTGATATGTTGATGGGACCATCCCTACGCTATTGTCAGTTTTCTGCGCTTCGTCGAGCTGCCTGAGGAGCTTTCGTATGTGTGCCATCTATTCCTCAATTATGTCCCTTTGGCATGCAACATTCTCAAAAAACTCGACTGTGCAGTCCTGGATCATCCGGGCCACCATGTCTGCATCATCCTCAGTGATCGTGTATTCTAGGGGTGTTCTGTGTGCCTTCTCCTTCTTACGCGCACCCCCAGTTTGTGTGACTGGAATCTTAGTCTCGCCTTGCTCCTCTGGAGTAGCACTTGATGTAGTTCCTTATGTTGCCTCCACCTATTTCTGTTGTACATGTGGCGCCTGTGTGTTGTTCTTCTTTCTCATATGGACGCCTGTCTTGGATGTCCCCCCTTTCTTCTATTGTGTCTTGTTCTGACCTGCCCTTGGTTTCTTGGGCACTATTACCTCCTCAATATGTGTGTGTTCCTACCTTACCTCCTCAACATGTGTGTGTTCCTGCCTTACCTCCTCCTCTTATATCTCTGCGGGTATTTATCAAATGAGGAATGGGATCCTCCACTCATATTCCCAATCCTCAATGGCCATCTCTATGTCTGCCTTCGTGATGAAGTAATGCAGTTGTAACCATTGATTGCCAGGGTATTTCCGCACCTGGATCCACATCGTGTGTCGAGTGGCTTTGAAATTGGCTATGCCCTGATACTGTGCGATTTATTCTAGTGTTACCCTCCAAGTGTTGGTGATAATGTCCTGTATATCGATGAGATAGCCTTCGAATATAGTTGCATTCTCTTTCTTTTTTTTGGAGTTCGAAGCAACTCCAAGAGATAAGTATCGTGCTCCATGGAAAAGTTTGGGTCTAGTGGAAAAAAAATGAATTCCTCAGCTCCTTCCATCCGATCATGGCTATCAGGATGAGTAGCCATGAATAATGAAATTATGTCCACATATCCTATGCATCCTTGCAGTCATATAGGAATAGATTCAACAAATAAGGGGCCCAACTGAGTGTGGTACCCTCGGCACACTATGCTGCAGCTGTGACAATCCCAGCTAAGACTTCCTCTTTGCGGCATTTCCTGAGCAACATTAATGCCATAATTTTTGTGGTCATTCTTATCGCAGGGTCACTAATACGCTTGATGATGATTCTGTGTGACCCCCTTTCGGTGCCATATTTCTTCTTCATTTCCTCAACCAGTGCTTTCTCTTTGGTTTTGTCCTCAAGGAACTGCACGGGATCCTCACCCCATGATGGTAGCCCTATGATGTATGTGATGAGATCTATGTCTATGGAGATGAGTTGGTCTAGCCACAGATATCTACCATGTGTAACTACCATCAACTACTTGATGCAGTTGTTTGCATACTTGCCCCTCCCAAAGTGTGGTAGGTCCAAAAGGCCTATAATCCTGCTTTTGGCCAATGTTGTTGCCCATTGGACTGGTTGATTAATTGGTTCACCAAAGGTTCATATACCTATAGTCTGTAGGTATACTTTCTTGGCGAACTCTGGGAACTTGTCTGCATCTGTGACATCATCATCTGAGTACCTCAATTTCTCTACGTGGCCTAACAAATTCACTGGTACATGTACTCCTTCCAGAATGCGCGACAAGACAATTGTTACAGCGGGTTGCCTGCGTGGTGACCTAGGTATCGTCTTCCTTTCCTTTCACTATGGTGTTTGACTCGCGATTCTAGCCTCCATTGTTTGCTCTTCAGCATACCCCTCTGTTCGTCCAGTGACATCTTCCATTGCTCCCTCATGTGGTTGTTCTGACATGGTTGTCTGTGATCCTTCTGGAGCAGCCATTTCTTCCTAGTTTGGAGCCGTCCCATTGACTCTTGGGGCTTCTTCAAGATTTTTTGGGTTCCCTAGGTTGCCCGCATCCTCAGCCGGTTGGCCCTATCCTTCTTCTGACATCTCAATTTCCATGCCCGTTGGTGTTTTCTGCTGGGTTTCCTCCACAATGGGTGTGGGGTTTCCTGGTGTTGTATCCAATGACAGGATTTCGTCCACACTGACGACTTCTGGCAGCTAAGATGGTTGTTGTTCGCATTCCTGTGGTTGTGATTGTGCTCTAGTACTACTTCGTTGTCGTCTGGCAGTCTGGCTTGATTCTCCCTATTTGGGTGGCACCATGGTGGTAAAGTTGTCGTCCGTCGAGCTCAGTGGCCTCTGCAACCTCTGCAACTTTCACTCTTTTCTTTGTATGCTCTATCGTTATGTGTCTTTCCTGAGTTCGCAATAACCTTTCCTCCCCCGCGTCCTTGCTTTGTATTGGCATCGTATGAAGATTTTCAAAGATGTTACCGCGATCGTGCTTTAATTGAACCTTCGGTTCCTTCGTACTTGCCATTTATTTCCCTTGTCTTCGCCAGTGGGAATGATTAATGCGACGTCCCATCAGTCGTTTCTGGAATTCAATTCTGATAGCCATCATCAATTGGCACTTCCTTTGCCGTATATTCCTTTCCTGCTTTTTTCCGCTTTGTCGTGATTGTTGGCCTTGTCTCCATCGAGATAGCATTGTCAAGTGTGTGTGCCCTTTATATTTTTGGCGCACTATGCCTCTGTTGTTACCTTTTGATGTGCTGCACTATATCTTTTTCCTTTTTATTCTTTTTTTTTAACTGCACGGTGACTTTCAAGTCACAGGTGGTCGACTTTCCTTATACAACTTCAATCAGCTCCCATTGATCATCCCTCTAATTTATGTGCCTCCTAAATCCTTCAACTGTACATCTCCCCCATCTATGACAACTTCACTTCATATGGTCCTAACCAGTGAATTTAGATTTTTCCTAGATGCTAAAGGGATTTACTGTCATACATCAACACTAAGTCTCCTTCCTTGAAAGTTTTCTTCTTGATATGTCTATCATGCCAAGCTTTGTCCCTTGCTTTCTGAACTTCTTGGTGGAACCCTACTAGGATCCTATCTTCCTCCATGATCATCAGTTGATTCAGCCTCTGTTGTACTGCGCCTTGTTCTATCATGTTTGCAATTGCTTCTATGCACAGACTGGGTACCAAAAATTCTAATGGCACCACTGCTTCTTTTCCATATACCAATCTAAATGGTGTATGTCCTATCAAATTCTTGCATGTGGTTCAGTATGCCCACAATACGGCTGGTACCTTGAGGTCCCAATCGTCCCTATTAACGTTGTAGAACTTCGTCAGTGTGTTTTCAAGGATCTTGTTAAAGGCTTCCACTGTTCCATTTTCTTGTGGGTGATATGGTGTACTCTTTTGATGATGAACTTCGAATTCCTCAGTCATAGCCTTAATAGTACTATTAATGAAGTGAGTGCCTTGGTCACTCATCAAAATCCTTGGGAAACCAAATCTAGTGATCACTTGCTCAAACACGAAGTGTGTGGTTGTCTCTGCGCTGCAATCTTTGACTGGTGTTTCTTCCACCCATCTTGTCAGGTATTTTGTCATGGTGATGATGTAACTTACTCATGTCCTATGTGTTGGTGGGTTAATTGGTGCCACAAATTCTATTAACCATTTTTCAAATACCTACAGAGTTATCTGTGGTCGCAGAGGCATTTCGTCCCTTCTATTTGGTTTACCAACCCTCTGACATACATCGCATTTCTGATAGTACTCTTTTGATTCTCTCTGAATGGTCGACCACCATAGTCCTACGTGGAATACCTTCTACGCGGTAGCTTTGCCTATGTAATTTCCTTTTGTTATCCCCTCGTGGGCTTCTGCTAAGATCCTTGGCCTTTCATGTCCTAGCACACATCTTCTCAATATTCTATTTTCCCCCATTTTGTATAAGTGTCCTGCAATCAGCTGATAATCTGCAGCCCAGACTACCAGGTTTTTCTTCTATGCGATGCTATATTTTGGTGGTGCAGTCCCTGTACTCAAGTACTGGATAATGTCTGTGAGGTATTCATCAACGATTTGGAATGAAAATAACCGTGCGTCTGGAAAATTGTCTTCTAGATTTGTAGGTTCCTCCCCATTCGTGATCCTTGATAGGTGATCAGGTCCTGCTTTCAGCTTCCCTGGTTGAACTATTACCTCAAAATCAAATTCCTAAAACAATAGTAGCCATTTGCAAATTCTCCCCCCCAACATTGGCTTGTTGATTAGGTATTTCAGCGTTGAATGATCTGTGAACATCTTAAAGTGTTTCCCCAGTAGGTAATGTCTGAACTTTTGAAGTGTGTACACCATAGCTAGGCCTTCCCTCTCTATAGTGTTGTTCTGCTTCGATTCTGACAGTTTTCTACTAGCAAATGCAATAGGATGATCTAATTCTCCTGCTCCTGGTTGCGCCAAAATATCTCCAAGTGCTATGGTCAATGCATCTACATGTACATGAAATTTATTCTCCCAATCTGGGAATACTAGTATTGGCATTGTTACCATCTTTTCTTTCAGCGTATCCAGACCGTGTTGACAATCCTCATCCCATTGGAAATTTGTATCTTTCCTTAGCAATTTCTCCATTGACGCGGTGATCTGCGCGTACCCTTTTATAATTTTTTGGTAGTATCATGTCTGTCCCAATTTTTCTCTTAGTTGACGGACTATTTTTGGTGGTGGCAAGTTAACAATTACTGCAATCTTGGCAGGATATACTAGTAAACCTTGTTTTCATACTATATGGCCCAATAGTATCCCAAAAGGTGTTCTGAAGATGCACTTCTTGATGTTTAACGATATCTAGCACTGTCTGCATCTTTCTAACATCAGCCGCAAGACCTCTACATGGTCTTTCAATAGAATATAGACTTTCCAATCATCCAAGTATACCTCTAGAAACTGGTGGATGAATTCTTTAAACGCAGTTATGACTACTCTGGAAAATATTGTTGGTGCATTCTTCAGTCCAAACGGCATGACCGTGTACTAGTAGGATCCCCATTCTGTAGCAAAAGTGGTCTTGTATCGGTCTTCTGGGGATATCTTGATCTGATGGTATCCTAAAAATCCATCAGTGAATGAGTAAACTTATTTTCCTCCTAAGTTCTCCAACACTTCATCTGTGAAGGGTGTCAGGAACGGGTCATGTAGGAATGCATCATTCAACTTCCTCAAGTCGACGCATATTATTATTCCGCCTTGTTTTTTCTCTTAAACTACAATCAGGCCTATCCATTCAGATTCTTCCACAGGTTCTATGATTCCTGCCTCTAGCATCCTATCGATCTCAACTTTGAAGTTTTTCTTATATATCAAGTTTAGTTTTTATGGTCACTATCTAATTGGTCTTGCCTCAACTCTGAGTGGTATCTTCATTTCACCTAGCTCTCCTTCTATGCCCTTCATTTCTATGAACGTTGTGGGGAACAGGTCATTGTACTCACGCAGTAACTTTGTTATGCTTTCCATTGTTTGCTCATCCCAGTAGTCTCCAATGCTGGCCATTTTGGGGTTCTCAATTGTCCCAATGTTAATTTCTTCACCTTGATAGGCATAGCAATTACTTCTAACTATATATGTGGACCTTCCACTTATCTTTCACCTTCAACTTCCTCCATATTAATTTCGCGTGGGTCATCTTCATCTAGTACTTCTTCTTACACATGGTAGCATGTCAACAGTTCTTTCACTGTCTATTGGTTCTGTTGTTGTTCTTATGTTATGAGTTCAACTTCTGGTTCCTTAATGAATATCACTCCTCTTATTTGTTTAAGTGTTGCATCTATGTTGGGTTTCTCCTTCTCAAATGAGAAAGTGATTGTAAAGTTCTCTTGTAGTAGTGTCCAGCTCGTAGTTCCTCTGCGTAGTTCCTGGTATATATACCAATTTGTTGGGATGCCTTCTAATGTGTGTACAAAATGATGAGGCCATTCTTCTGGGGGTGTCATTTTCCAAAGAGCTCTGCACTTCTCCAAATGTTTCGTTGGTGCCCCCTATCCATTAGATTTCTATTGTTGGTTTCTTCTTTTTTCTGCACCAAACATGATGCGCAGTAATCGCTTACATTGGTACCAGTCCTTGATTATTTCTTTGTGTGCACCCCACCATCTTGCAGGTGTGGCCTTGAGTGTTATATCTAGTGCTAAGAGTCTCTGATTTTCTAACACTTTGTCTTCATAAAGTGTCAAGAATGCTTTTAGATCATTTACTCCATGGTAGCTGGGTGGTTCCCTTATCTCCGTACCTACCCATCTTACGACGCGGTCTATTTTTGCACATCTTCTTGTGAAAACTTTGTGTAACCTATGTTTCCAGTGTTCTAAACCCATATCTGAGTCGGTCACACATGAGGTGATGCTCTGCCAACTGAGTAACCCACCTGTAGTTGGGTTTACATAATCCTCATCCCGCGCAGTTGTTCTGTACAACTGGTTAATTTCCTCCAAGTCTAAGCAAGTAGGATCTATGAACCATTCCCCTTCTGATGGGTCTAATGGCACAATGACCCTGTATTCTCATGAATCATATGTCATATTTCATAGTTTTAAGTTGACTATGGCATGGTTATAAAATTTCCAATCCAAGCTGAGTAATGTTGGGTAAGGTGTTGCATCATCCACTATCTATATTACTTCGAAGTTTGCTTTAGTGCGCACTTCATCCAGGTCTATTGTCACTCCTTTTAGTTTCCCTATTGGTAGAACTCTGTGTTGATTTTCCAATTTCAGCTGAATGGGTGAATATCCTAATGTGGGCTCTCCCATACATTGCCATGTCTTCTTGGTTAATACATTGACTTCGGATCCTATATCCAATATAATATCTCCCATGTTGAAATCTCCAATGTTGGTGTTAAGCCTGAACTCCCTACTTGTTCTTCTCCTTGTATGTAGGTGATTGACTATTTTATGTTCTAACTTTCCCTATGTCTCTATGCTACATCTTTCTAGCATATTTTTTAATACTTTGATAGAAGGTGGATCATTTAGTAATTTTACACATGATTGCAAAAAACCTTTGATTGTACTTACTTGTCCCATGGGTTGCATTTCTTTGGTATGATCCAATGATGGAGGCATCTCATACTCTGGTACTTCCTTATTTTGTTGCATGGTTGAATTTGACGCAATGTTGGGCTTCAAAAATTCTTGTCTGGCTTGCTTAAATATCTCCTTCTCATTCTGTGTGTTGAACTGCTTCCTTGGTTCAACATTCTTCTTTACCCATTGGTGTTGTTCTGGCTCTTGTCATACTACGTTGTTTCCTGTTTTAGCTCCTCCGTGTGTAACTATGTTGATGTTTCATCCTTCATCCCTCTCTTCTGCTGAAATCCATTGAAAATTTTGGTTTTTTTTATTCCTCTTTTCCTCGATCTTTCCCAATAATGTCGGACATTATTTCGTGTCATGATCCGATGCGCGACAATACATACAAGTTGCTGGTGGAAGTGGAAATTCTCTTGCATAATGCCCTAGTTGTTGACAATTGTGACACACTACTGGACCTCTTCCTCATCCAAAGCCTCCTCTTTCTCATCCTCCGCCTATGTACCCAGATCGATCCCCTTGTGACGTGTTATACTGAGGCGCCTGATTATACTGCGCGGTATTGTAGTGGGTTTGCATTGCATTATAAGGTTGTTGCACAGTATTATACTACTGCTGCGCAGTGTTGTATGGGGTTGGTACCTGGTTAAAATGAGGTGTGGCTTGCCCAATCATCATTTATGCATGCACCCTATATGCATATGATGTCCTTTCTCTCATCAACTCCATGGTTCTACAGTCTTTTTCATCATGGCCTACTGACTTGCAAAAGTTTCAATATGAGATCTTTGGGACTGTCTGGTACTTCTACATTATTGGGCAGTGATATGGATCGTGGCCTTGTTTATTACAAATTTCGCACCATAGTCCTCATGTTGGTAGAGGATTTTGCATTCATGCTACCATGTACTACGCGGATGTTGGCCATTCGTTCTTATGGTGTCCTTCTGTCATGCATGTGGTACACCAAACAACTTCTCGTTTGTCCTTACTTTTGTTCTGGTTCAGATGGAATGTTAAGTTATTCGGATCCTCCTTCTGCTCTTCAATGGATGGATCGATCTTTTGATATTGGTTTTCTTCTAGTTTCCTGCATAGCCTCTGCTTGTGTCTGAAACTTCTATTGTCCCAGTGGATATTTCAAGTGTGGTAATAGTGAATTGACGAACAAGTGCTTGTGTTGCATGTTTTTCATGATATATTTAAACTTTCCTTTCAGTCGCTTAAATCTCTGGTCAATATCCCATACATATTCTCCTGGTTTTTTTTCTAATTTCTATCATCTCATTCATGTATTAGTCCTCCGAACTTGGCTTCTGAAACTCATTTATCAACAACTTCTTTATATCCGCAATCGTTCTTGTTGTCCCTGGTGGATTGTTTGTGTCCAAACTCATATACCAATCCAGTGTGTGATCCCTTAGTGTAATCGCTAGTTGTGAAAGTTTAGTGTCCTCGTCTGTGATCTATTTTGCTTCCCAGATCTTTTCACAGATAAACAGGTGCTTCTTCGGGTCCTCCGACGCTTCTCCTTTGAATTCTGGTAACCTGATGGTGGGATCATGTCCTGCCATCCTGAATGTTGAAATACTACCTCTACGTAGTGTAGATACTTGACTAATGCTTACTGAACTAGCTCCCCCAGTTTTCATTCCTTGTGTAGATGTACTTCCTACTGTCTTCCTTCTCCCGAAATTTGGTTTCCTAAATGGTGGTGTTCTTTTTGGTGTGTTAGTCGCACATGGGTTTATGGTTTTCACACTGAAATTAATATGGATAGGATTGTCGCCTTATATTCCCGCTCTTGGACCTCTTGTCTTCCTCTCATATGTTGCACACATGATTTCCTCAATCTGCTCCACAGCCTGAAGATCCTCTACCTCCTCTTCATCACTTGCCAAGAGTTCCCTCGCAACTATGGCTCTCTTCTTGGTATTCACCTTGTATTGGTAGGGTACTCCACTGCACGTCTTTCCAGTTGTCGCCATGATCTTCTTGATCTGGTCGTCTTCCATCATGATTGGGTCCAAGGCTTCCTCCTTCTTTCCTTTATCCCTTTCTCCTTCCATTTATCCTTTTTCTATCAGTTCTTCCCCCCTTCCCCCATGCACGGAGGGAAGTTTAGTTGTCTGATTCCATTGTCATTACACCTTTGTTATAGATTAATATCTTAATAGAAGTATACAACAATCGAATATACCTTCCTCGAGGTCCTCGTAGAAACTCTTTCTATGTTGTGTTGTACGACTTTGTGGTATCTACTGCAAATTCTGTTATAAATCCTGCTACAATAATGTCGAGCCAAAAATCTATTGCGTGGGTGATATTGTTATTCACCTACTGTAGTTGCGCGATCTAAACTGAGGTCTAGTCTAACTGTCGAGTCCTTTTTTTTGCGTGGTTATCCTTCAACCTCAGTATCCATTCCTGTAGTAAGTGTGGAAAATCACAGAAAAAGACTTCATGCAGATCAGTAAACACATACTTCTCAATACATTTGCATGGTTTTACTCTAGGGTTTATGTTATCTTTCTGCGCAAAGTCTAGCTCCTTGTCTTCATCCAACTTTCGATATCTACTTTTGTGGGATTACACGGTCTCAACATCCCCTTCTAACGATGCATTCTACTCACATTATTGTCATCTGATTCAATATTCTTTTGACCCGCCTTCCACAGATCTTACATTCTTCCAACAGATCTTCAACAGATCCCATCTACTCAATCCTATGTTGTTCCAACTGGAAACGCAACCATTTGTTGGTTGATTTTCTGAGTTATACCTTTAACATGATTGACCCAGGTCCAGGTCTACTAGGGATCCAACAAAGCCTCTAAAACTATTAGACCTCCTAGTAACCTAGAAGGCAACGTAGTGCACAGAGTGCACTGCACAGTCTCACCTAAGATAGTCTTAATGGGTGACTGCAAGACTCAAGTGTTCACAGTCTAGGACTGAATGGGGATCTGTTAGTTGCGCGTTGAGAGTTCTATTTACTTATTAACACAATATACTTCCATTCTCATTCATCAATTTATTCATACATCATTCTAACATCTATTCATAGATAGTAAAAGAGACACAATCATTCAATCACATAACATAGGTTTTACTATGGTTCACCCCCTCCTAGGATACGTCCATAAATATCTGGCTATCGACTCTTCTATTATGGTAATTCCAAAACTACAACATCATGTGTTTTAAAAATCATTCTCAATCGGTTCGAGATCTATTATGAGGTGGACTAGATCACACCATGCTTCTTAACCTGTGATCTAACCCTCAATATCTACCCTCCTGACCCACCTACAACTCAACAACTTACAAAAGGGTATCGGATTACAGTAGTGTTATCGATGCTTCTCCTCAAAAAAACATTCTCTCTTTTGAAAAGTATCTCCTCCAAAAGCATATCTTAAGCATCTCCTAAGCATCTCTATATATACATTTCTGGCTCATCATCCATTACAATGTATTACAAAAACCTTAACCCTAGTGTCGTTAGGTCTTCCATGCATGCGCACGTGCTGCTTTTCCTTCTAGTTGTCGCTTTCCTCTAGCATGTCTTTCTTCCAAAAATAGAATTTATTTCTAATTCATCCTACTTCCAACAGGTGGCCACCTACCTATTCCAATTGGCTAAAAATAGTTTCTTGGAAATTTACTATTTTTAGGAGTTTTTCGGTTCCTAAAGTTCTGAGGCCATTTTGAGGGACTAAATGAATTTTTTTTGGGATCAAGCACATTAATGATGGTCAAAGGATTTTATTGATCCCCCAAAATGAATCTCCTTGAAGATACCTTTCCAACGAGCTATCATGTGCCCCGAATGGAGATTGTATGCCAAAGTTACTCCCTCGGGAAGTTGATACACCAGACTACCCAAAACGAGGTCCACAAAATTGTTGGCTTTTCATCTTCCGGGGTTAGGGTTTTGGATTTTATTTATTTTAAAAATGCCTTGGAGCCTCATTGTAACAATCATCTTCTTGTGAATGCGAGTATATTTCACATCTCTTCTCATAGATAAGTTGTCACCATTCTAGTGAGTCTTTCACTCTGTATTTCTACAGTTTTGTACATTTCGCTCATTAACAGAAATTGTGTATTACTGTATATTTGTGCCTCTTGTTATATTTTTGATATATCTTTATTATATTATTGTCGATCTTTCAATATCTCTGTATATTTCTTTGTTATATATCCACTCACATCAGGATCAATGGTATCAAAGCAGGTTTCTCTTGATCGTTTTTCAGTGCATGTCCATGACGAGGTCCGAGTATGGCAAATTGGGTCTCGAGCTTGTCTCTCTTAAGGACAATGTATCTCGCATGCCGAAGAAACCCTCCATGGTGGAATAAAATAAAAATGACAAAGAAAAATATTCTATTAATATGTTTCTTGAGCAAGATTTCACGTGACAGAGGGACGAAATGATGGAGAATTTTTCCCAAATCCTTCTATGCATGTCGATAACAGCAGGCGCATCTTCATCAAGCTACCACTTTGGAATCACCTCTCCTTTCAAGGTACAGGTTGATTTTGATATTCTCGTATTTGAAGGTCAGATAGATGCAGATGCCCTACACAAATGGTTAAATCTGCTAGAAGTTTATTTCTCTGTTCACAATTTTTTCGAAAGGGAAAAGATCACCTTCGCACTCCTTAAGGCTCTCACCCATGTTAAACATTGGTGGAAAACTTACTGGGAGAAAAGTTTCACAGAGAATTCTTGAATATATGGGGTCGATCCCACTTGAGATTTTTTTGTGGATGTGGTCAAGGAACAATATTACCCTATTGGAAACTATGAATACCAGCACATGAGATAGACCACGTTGTGTCAAGAGAGGGGCCAAGAAGTGCCAGAGTTAACCAATACCTTTCATACCTTGCGCACAAAGCTGGGTATCAAAGAATATGAGCGACATTTGGTTCTGAAATATTGTGGGGCTCTACATAGATACATCCAAAATAAAATGGATTTTCTAGACATCTCATCATTCGGTGATACTTATCGATATGCTATTAAAATCAAGCAAAACTTTAAGCACCAAAACAAGCAAGAGTTCGAGTATGAAAATATGCAACAACCAAAGTATGGTAAAGATGGCCCTAACAACCAACCTTCATAAAACCATTCCAAGCCACAAGAAAATAAGGGAAATGGAAAGATGAAGAAGGACACTGGAAAATGGTGCGATTTCCACAAAATCCCTTGGCACAACACCAATGAATGTCGCTCAAAACATTCATTGGTGGTTGAGATCAAAGAGAAAGTTTCGAACCCAGATTCAGAATCTGATTAAGAAAATAATGGGAGAATATAGATCATCGACGCAGACCCCACTGCTACTATCGTGACCGCAACAATTCAACCAGAAGAACGAGTAGATCCTGAGGAGGGGGAGAGCCTTTTTCATTCATAGATGTGGGTGAAGGGGGCCCCGCTGCATTTTACTATCGATAGTGGAAGACAGAAGAACCTCATCTTAGCATAGGTCATCAAACAGTTGGGAGTGTCAACAAAACCACACCCGCATGCATACAACATCGGGTGGCTTCGCCAGGGACGCGATCTTCATGTCAGCCAATAGTGTCGATTGTCATACAGAATCCATCCCTTCAAGGATGAGGTATTATGTGATGTTGCCCCACTAGATGACTATGATGTTCTTTTGGGCCAGTCATATATGTGGAAGCGCCATGCTATTTATGTGTCTTGACCTCGTAGTATCATTGTTACTCTGGGGGGTCATCTCTACAGGATACCAGAGGTAGTTCCAAATATTTTCCCACCTAAACAGTGCCACAAGGTAGTATCTCATACTACAAATTCAACTTCTTCACAATTTGTTCAAAAGGTGAACATAAGAACATTGCAACCACTACAACCTCAGTCCAAGCACCTTATATTCAACAGAAACATGTCAACAAGATTGAAGCCAAGTGCAAGGATTCCTTCTGCACACAGTCATATCATGTAGTCAGATTGGTTAAAAAGTTCCAAACCTTCCAGCCACAAGTTCGTGACATCCTTTAACAATCTAAGCAGCGCAACTTCTCCAGCAAGGCAAGCAGATCATCAAGGTTCAGATTCAACAAGTGCTTTCCCCTCTCCCCCGGGGATTCAATGCAATGGAGACCATTTACTCCTAAGGAGGAAGGATTTATCTAGGTGGATATCGGTGGCCACCCACCTATTCCAACTAGCTCAAAACAGTTCCCTGACAACTTACTATTTTTAGGAATTTTTCGGTTCCTAAACTTTTGGGGCCATTTTGAGGGCCTAAATGAAGATTTTTCGGGATAGATCACCTCATTGATATCCAAAGGCTTTGATTGAGCCCCCAAAATGAATCTCCTCAATGATACCTTTCCAATGAGCTATTTTGTGCCCCAAACAAACATCGTATGCCAAAGTTACGCCCCCATGAAGTTGATACACCAAACTACCCAAAATGAGGTCCACAAAATTGTTGGATTTTCATCTTCCGGGGTTAGCGTTTTGGATTTTATTTATGTTAAAAATGAATTGGAGCCTCATTGTAAAAATCATCTTCTTGTGAATGTGAGTATCCATCACATCTCTTCTCAGAGATAATTTGCCACCATTCTAGCGAGTCTTTCACTCGATATTTCTATAGTTTTGTACATTTCGCTCATTAATAGAAATGGTGTATTACTGTATATATGTGCCTCTTGTTATATTTATGATATATCTTTGTTATATTATTTCCACTCTTTCAATATCTCTGTATATTTTTTTGTTATATCTCTACTCTCATTTTGTGCCGAAAATAATCCGGATCACTTGGACTAGTTGGGCCTTAGACAATTAGGCGATCATTAACTTGAAGAAAAGAGAGATGATTTTTGAAGGAGGAGGCTTAAAGGTCACTGCACCATTAGACCCTATGGAGGCAAGAAGATATGTGGATCCCATGAGAAAGGAAATCGATAACTTATATAATATGACAACACGCATGGATGACTACGTCAATCCCACTGTAGATGGTGTGCTTAGTTGGAGAAGCACCTGAACATTGGTAGCACTGGTTGCATGAAGTCTCGACCAGAAGGTGCGCTCACATTACTCGCTCTTTGTGTTGGATTAGAACAGAGGTACATGATATCCAAATTTTGATGGACTAACTGAGGTAAGTTCTTTTGTCAATGAATTTGAGCTACAGATACCCAAACAAAAAAAGTTGTTAGCAATAGATGTTGCACTAAGAGCAACTCCAACGAGATGGTGGGAAACCCACAAGGAAGGGATAGAGGATTGAAAACACTGTAAAAGGATAATGCATATCATGTTTGGAACAGAAGACATTAAGCACAAGTATATAGGGATGAGCGATTCGAAGGATCATATTGCGCGATGTATTATAACTTGGAGACAATTGTCAAAATAGGAATGGATGCACAAGTTCATACATACGTTGGAGACATTTCCTACGAATTGATATTTAGAGACAGAAATGCACAGAGGGACAATGGACTAGGAAGTGTTCACCCGAAACTTTAAGGTAACATTTAATTTTGAAGTTGAGTCACCTTTAGTATATGCATCTTTACAAGTCATTAAAGGTACAAAATTTATGGAATAAGGTCAAGTAGAAATAGTACCTACATGTATTGCGCCAGAGAGTCTGCGATAGTCGATGAACTATTAGAATGCTATAATGTTACCGAGAAAGACCAAGAAGAAGAAGACCCAAGAAATGTATTGGTACTAGAGACGGAAGGGGAGTGCAACGTAGTAGGTCCAATACTTGAATCTGGCACATATGCTAATCCCTTAAGAGTGTGCAAAGTGAACATTGGCACGAAGGAGAAATCGAAGTTTGAAAACATTGGTCATTACTAGAACGATGAGATTGTGGAAAAGATTGCATACCTCTTGCGCGAGTATCAGGATCTCTTTCTGAAAACCTTTTTAGATATGAAGGGAACAGCAGGAGAATTGGGAGAGATGAAGATCCCTTTAAAACCAAATGTTAAGGCAGTAAGACAAAGACCTTATAGATTAAATCAGAAGTACAAGGAAAAAGTGAAAGTGGAACTTGATAGAATAATAGAAGATGGTATAATTGAACCTGTCATAGAGTCTGAATGGATAAGTCCAATGGTAGTTCAAGATAAGAAAATAGGGGGTATTAGAATTTGTGTAGACCTAAGGAAATCGAATGATGCATGTTTGCATGACCCCTTTCTAACCCCCTTTACATATGAAGTATTAGAAAACGTAGGAGGAAAGGAGACCTTCTCATTCACCGATATCTTTGTAGGATACCATCAAATAAATATTGCACTAGAAGACAGACATAAGATGACATTTGTGTCAGAATGGGGAAGCTACTAGTACAGATGTTGTTTGGGTTAAAGAATACACCTGTTGTGTTTTCTAGAGTAGTTGTCACAACCTTTAAGGATTTTATCCGTAAGTTTCTTGAATTCTACTTATATGATTGGACTATCTTTAGCCTATTGAAATATCACATAGAAACTCTCAGGTTGATGCTTGATAGATGTAGACAATATCCGATTTCGTTAAATTTGAGGAAATGTATTTTCTACACACTGTTTGGGATATTACTAGGTCATATGGTATTCAAGCAGGGTTTGTTAGTTGATCCTTCCAAGATAGAAGTAATTGTCAATTTTCCACCACATGAATTAGTGAGATAGTTGAGAACAACTTTAGTCTATATCGGATATCACAAGAAATTTATTAAAGGATATGCACAGATTACCGCTCCAATGGAGAAGTTATTGAAGAAAGAAACTAAGTTTCAGTGGAATGAAGACTACCAGAAGAATCTGGACATATTGAAATAGAATTTAGTAACTGCACCAATTATGGTGTTCCTGGATTGGAAGAAATAATTTCACGTTCATGTGGATGCATCGTCGATAGCACTTGGCACAATGTTAGCCCAGCTATGAGAGGGAGAGTTAGATCATCTAAATTATTTCACTAGTAGGAAGTTGTCGACTGCTAAGAAGAATTACATGATGATAAAAAGGGAAGGCTTGGAAATGGTGTATGCCTTGCAAAAGTTCAGACACTATTTGTTGGGGTCCCATTTCAAGATGTATATAGACCACTCTGCACTTAGATATCTAGTGAACAAGCCAGTGTTGGNGACAGGAGTATGATTTTGAATTTATTGTGAATCCAAGAAAACTAAATGCATGACTAGACCATTTTTCATGGATACTGATAGGAGAAGATGCAGGGAACCTAGACGATAGTTTACCAGATGTGCATTCATTATCAGTTCAAATGGTAGACGACCATTTTGTATAAATTGTTCAATATTTTATCACAGGAATGGCCCCATCCGATATGACAGTAGCACAAAAGAAGCAGCTTGTGGTTAAAGTAGCAGACTATCAGTTGATCATAGGAAATTTATACAAGTTGGGAATCGATGGGATACTACGACGATGTGTGTTAGAGCATGAGAGACTGATGATTCTCACAGAGGCACATGATGGAATTGCATGAGGTCATTATGTAGGAAAGACTATAACACATAAGATCTTATAGGAAGGGCTATGGTGGCATGCCATCCTAAAGATGTGAAGGAATATTGTCAAAGTTGCAATGTTTTCCAGAGAATAGGAAGAGCGTCACGGAGGGATGAGATGTCTTTGAATCCGCAAGTTACCTTGCAGGTGTTTGACAAATGGGAAGTGGATTTTGTTAGATCGATTAATCCACCAATGAGGAGAACATGATCCAGGTACATAATTACCATGACAGACTACTTGAAAAGACAGGCAGAGGCAGAACCAGTTACAGATTGCAGTGCAGAGACAGCTGCACAATTCTTATTTGAGAATGTAGTTACAAGGTTTGGGTGTCCTAAAGTACTGATGAGTGACTAGGGGACTTAATTTTTGAGAAAGACAATTGCATCATTAACAAAATATTTCCATATTCAACACTAGAAGAGCATTCCATATCACCTGCAAGTTAATGTAACTGTGGAGACCTTCAATAAGATATTGGAGAATGCATTGACCAAGGTGTGCAACGTAGGATAAGATGACTGAGATTTAAGGATCCCGACAGTTCTTTGGGCTTATATAACTACATGTAAGAAGTTGACAGGACATACACCCTTTATATTAGCATATGGTCAAGAAGAAGTCATGTCGATGGAGTTTCTTGTACCGAGCATGTGCATTGTTGCGATGATAGACCTTATGGACTCCGACACAGTAGAAGAAATATTATCATAATTATTGGTGTTAGAGGAAGATACATTTATTGAAGGGTTCCATCAGCAAGTATAGAAGGCACATGAAAAGGCATGGCATGATAGACACATCAAGTAGAAGAAGTTATAGATAGGATATCTAGTACTTCTCTATGATAGTAAGTTCTTACAACACCTAAGAAAGTTCATAATGCACTAGCTAGGGCCATATGTGATCAGATATGTGACTGACACAATTTTTTTTTCAGTTAGAACATTTGGATGTACAAGTCATGGAAGGACATGTGAATGGGATTCAACTGAAAATGTTAAGGGGCGATCGTCCTTTCGCACACTAGAGGAGTTGTGCATACTACCTTATATCATAGTGTTCTATAGCAAGAAAAGGAAGAACAAAGAAAGAAAAATCAAGTAAAACAGGAAAAAGTAAAAAAATGGTTCAGGGAAGAAGTCGAAAGTTGATAAGTCCAAGAAGTTAGGGTTAGCAGGTAAAGAGGAAGAGAAGGAAATTATCATGGAAGAGAAAGAAGAGAGTAGAAGAACGCATAGATGAAGGAAGCAAGATCGCGCAGAGAGAAGATATTACGCAGAAGGAAGAGATCATGTAGAGAGATGAGATAGTGTAGATGACAACTAAGGGCATTTAAGACAATCCATGACGGGATATGTAGTAAAGAGCTACCATGAAAATGAAGTAGTTGTGCTATGTAACATTAAATACAGAAGATCTTGATAGATTGTTGAATCGAATGAAGAATTTGTCAAAGATAGGGAGTAATGGATAATTAAAGTAGGTAATGAATGTCAACCACTAGTGGATTAGACGGAAATTTTAGGCACGAAAGGAAGCTACAACTGGCAATGCAATATAAAAGCACACAAAGGCCCAATGAGGGAAGATAATTGTCAGTTATATTTTGCATATAGAGCTAGGTTTTAGAGCCGAATATACAGAGCCAAGGTTTAGAACAAATTTACAGAGCACCAGTCGCAGAAGAAGATGGCACCACCAAAAGTAGCAGAAGCGTCAACATCAGTACCGAAGAAACTGCGTGGTCAACCCGCAACACCATCGGTAGTAGAAGAGACACAGGAAGCATCATTATTAGTAGAAATATTCCCCGAGGATTATATCCCACCAAGAAATCCATCCGCGAAGCACTTCAACTTACACAAGGATTCAAAGTACCCGCTAGTGGAACCACCGATTCCAGAGGGAGTCATTATGGAAGGGGATATGTTAGGGTTGATACCAAAGCTAAAGTATGCAGACCATGATATCACCGATGAAAAGAAGTTTCCAAAGATAGTACCCAGCAAGTTATTGATAAATTCCATTAGTTTCGAGACTCATATGATAGTCATTGAGCCACATGCGTGGGCTAGGGGGTTGCAAAAAGAAGGACTTCTAAACCTGTTCGACATACTGCATTTTGGATGGAGCCAGGAGATCAATGTGTGTGTAAAAATGATACTAAGTTGTGTGCATGGGGGATACATGTGGCTTGAGAGGCCAATGTACATTGATATTGATTTAATAGTGTGCATTATAGGTCTTCCACCGCAAGGGGAGGACCCACCATCATTGTTTTTTACAAGAAGAAAGAAACGACTCTCTCTAAGAGCATGAAAGAGAAATTCCATACATTTTGTGGACATCGTGGATTGGATGTTGCAAGCATCTATGACCCGGCGGTAAGGTTTGTGACGCAAACATTAGCCTGTAATTTATTAAGGAAGTGAAAAAAAATCAAGTGCCAGTAGTGGTCATAGCAGTAGCATAACGATGTGTCGAGGACTTCCAAATGAACTGGGAAACATTTTTGTTAAACCAATTTTTGATCGATTGTGAGGAAGCACAAGACAAGGGGATCGAGTTCCACTACTTCTAGTTACTAATTCTAATTGCATTTTCATCTTGGAGAGAGTCAGAAGACATTTAATTTTTGGGAGTCAAGGAAAAGCCTTGTTTAGTCGCGCATTATCAGAACCTTTGGTATACTACACATAAGGCATGTCAAATGGATAGTAATGTCGCATTCTATATTTACAAGGAAACTATCAGAGACAACATACAAATGACACCACACATACCCCCTCAAGTGGTCGAGGCATACAAGGAAGTGGCGCACTTCAAGGCAGGTCACCACCACATGTACATGCAAGCAAAGAAGGACCCAAACCAACAGTGATTTCCAACACAATACAGATTGATGGAAGAGGATATGGGCCACATTATGGTCGATTGGGATGATGAGTGGAGGATTCCACCAACAGAGACAAGGCCATCAGAAAATAAAAACCTGAAAATACACGAGGTCGATTAGAATGAAGAAGAAGGAGATGACCAAGATAGAGGAAATGGCCCAAAGTAAACTACTCAACAGATAACATCATGCCATGATAGGAAGAGAAAGTAGCCAGAGACAAGAATACCTGGACAACAATGGTTGGAGCGCAAATCCATTAAGGAAGTGGCTATCCAAGATTTAACCAAGGACGATTTGGAGAATATAGGCGACCAAGTAAAATAAGTCATTGACGACACGTTTTAGCGCGCAACACAACAACAAGAAGAGATGAACATACGCATTTAGGAACATATGGAAAAATTGTGACAACTATTGGAAGCAACAAACATCACGTCAGGGAGACAAATGGAGAAGGAACCAACAACAAGCATTACCAAGACTAGAGAGGCAGGGCCAACAATCTCCTAGTCCTTAGCAGTTGTAGGAGAATGAAGAATTATTAAGCTAGAGACAGGGGCAGTCGATTTCCCCACGATAGAAATGAAAGAATAGGCCAAGGCATTAGGTCACATTGACTTAGTGCTATCACAACTGCCAAAGGATTTATTAAAGGAATTACATATGAACGCAATGCAAGAGTTGAACGTGCGCACAAAGAATACATTCAATGAATTAGTGAAGGTTACGACCGAGAATGTCGCATTAGAGGCGAAATACAACAAAGTTAAACAAGAGCACGATGAGATCGCGTAGAAGGTAGGAAGAATGCAACAGACATTCCAGAAGGTAAATCAAGAACTCCCAGAGGTGAAGACAGAGAAGGAGGCCTAGGTGGAAGATCAAGTCACGAAGATAAGTGAATCATTCTGGGCTTGTGTGCACGAATAGTTGATCTAGAAGCTCGCATGACACCAAGTACTCCACCTGAAGAGAGGGATACAAGAAAGAAAAATGTGACAAGAATGGTGGAAAGTATAAATACTCTAGCAATAGAGTGCACTCAACTCTATACAAAGACTATGGGAATTTGGGCACAACTCAGTGAGGATAAGGGGAAACAAGAGATCAATCAGAATATCCAAGCTGCGTAGGAAAAGGTGCATAAATTCAAAGATGTGATAGGCACATTACCGCCAACTGAGGTGGTAATTGTTGTTATCCCTAAACTCTGCACTAGACTGCAAATAGACAGAGCTAGGGAACCTCAGTTGTTGCAATGTTTTTGGGTTTACTGATGTGGTCTAGTAGGTCATGAAGATTTGGACAGACTTTTGTGAAAGCTAAACTTGTTCATAATAACAAGCAATATTCCATAGGTTCAAAGGCATGCTAAAATACCAAACTGCAAACTGAAATGGCTTTGTACCAGTGTGTCCATTGGGCCATGGAATCTTTATTCAATTAGTCTACTATGTATCACACCAATCTGAAAAACAAATGCTCGAGAAGCGAGCTTATTTATGTACAACTTTTACACTAACCAATCAGAAACTTCTTTTCAAGTATAAGAAAATTTCCAATGTAACCAATCAAGAAGTTCATCAACTGACTGAATTTTGCTCCCATTTTTAACATACATAATACTGAAGAAGACAAAAAGTATAAAAGATGATAATCTAAGAAGACATACTTACAAATCTGAAAATTTTCCTTTATGAGGTCAAATATGAAAGATTTATCATTGCATTTTGACTCCATGTAACTTGCTACGGGGTCATAAAAAGCACAAGAAGAGACAATCTAACAGAAGGTAAATACCTCATCTTCTTGTTTAGGAATAGGTTGTCCATGTGCAATCTCTGATCCATGGATGATATCAAGTTCCTGATTTTGAAACATTGAAAGTGAAGAAGAAGAAAACTGGGAATTACCTCTCTTACTTTTGAAATCATCAACTATGCTAACCTCATTTTATTTATTGTTTCCTTCATATTATGATTCAAGAATGGAAAACGTAGGCTCAGTAATTTCTTGAAACTTCTTCTCAATAGTTGGTGAAGAAGAAATTTGTGTGAACTACTCTTGTAACTCCTTATCCCCTTCACTTCCTTCCCAAAAATCTATTTCGTAGTTGTCATATACAGAGTCTTTGCTGAGAAATTTCACATGTGTTGATTCAGAAAATTGTTGCTCCAAATCATCTAGATACTCATCATAAATTGGATGATCTTCATCAAGGTTTGAAGTAACAATTTCATCACATTCATAACTACTAGAAACATTTGAGACAATGACAAATGCATCTAGAGTATTATTGTCAACATCTTTATCAAGGAAATCAATAGAATATGCTTTCAAGACTAAAGAACTAGAGAAGGATTCATATGATTCTTCTTCCATTTCTCGAATAGAAACATCTCTTTCATCCTCATAATCAGAAGAATTACTTACTACATGTTGGATGTATGCTTCGAATTCCTCACAACAATTTTCAAAAAGAGACTCAGTTGGAAAATACTTTTTATAATGATGATTAAATGATGCATGAAACTCTTTCAAGGAAGATATGCTAGAAGGAAAGAGATAGGTACCATTGGCATGCATCACCATCTAGCAAGTACATGAACATTCTCATTAACACATCCTCATGATGTATACCCATTCGATGCATGACTTCATGGAATTCAATAAATGATCAACAAGATTATCATCTTTATCTTCTCTAAATTTAGGAAGACAATATCCCCACTCATCCACGATAGGGACAACATTAGGAAAACCAGGAATAACTGAGAAATCAAAAGGTGCAAACCTTCGAGCCAAAATAGCAACCATTCAAGGATCTAACATATTGAAACTGTGGATTCGCCACTGGATTCTTCAGTCATGGAGTCGCCAGGTGAATGATCTACAGTCAAACTTCAGTGCCTAATCCTTGTTCACTATAAAAAACTAGAGCCGGTCATTGTCGTTCTCCAGGGGAAAAATGACTTCGTTCCTCCATCCCCGGCAACGACACCTAAAAGATGTTATCCCTAAAGTCTGCACTAGACTGCAAATAGATAGAGCTAGGGCACCTCACTTGTTGAAATCACGTTTTGGGTTGATTGGTGTGGTTTAGTAGGTCATGAAGATTTGGAAAAACTTATGTGAAAGATAAACATGTTCATAATAACAAGCAATATTACATAGGTTCAAAGGCATGCATCTTGAAAGGTTAAACACAATTCATGAAAGTAAGATAGATTGAAAAATAAGTTATAGATAATAGGCTAATATCTATACATACACAAGAAGATATCCAGAATTAAAACACAGTTCCAATTCAGAAACAGATATAAGAATACAGATAATCAGTTACATGAGAATCACGATAAATCTTATTGCTATCAGATCTGCAACCAAAAATATAATTAATGCATTGCAAGAATTATCACTGCATTCAAATAAGAAATACATAAAAGATAAGAGTTCACAGTCGAACCCACAAAAAGATTGATCTCTGAACATGGAAATATTCTTGTTGATAAAAATATATGAAAGTTACACAGGAAAAAATGTTTCTTCAATGAGCCCCCCCACCTATCATACATTCAAAAAGATAATTTAAATAGCAGATACATTAACCAACTGTTACGAACTTTGTGGAACAACTATCTAATAATAAACTAAAAATAAATGAAATCTCGAATCATTGCAAGAAATCTGGATAAGCTTTCCTTGAAATCTGTCACTGGTCTATATCATGTTGATTTTCTTCCATTGAATCTGGAACTGAATGCAAATTGACTTCCTGAAGAAGTGGATCTGATGCATGTTATCAAAATTTTCCAAGTACTCTATCACCTGTGTCGTTGAATGCAAAAATTCTGCCTCTAAACACGAAACGTCTCATATCCATATTTAACACTGCAAAAACCAAAATAGGATACATTACTTTTTCACTAGAGTGCTCCTTAGCATATGATGTGGTTGGTCTTCATGAATAGGCCGCATATGCATTTGGAATTTTGCAGATCTGACCATGCACACTAAATCTGGGCGAATACCCATCACAGGAACAGAGAGATCTCTCAATCTGCTCGCAATTTTTCCAATCTTCTCTCTTGACGCCTAATTGAGGCCATTCTGCGAAAAACCCATGTTGTGGTTTTTTAAAATTTCTCTTAATTTGCCTGGAAAATGCGCTCGAAATCTACTGCCTGAAATTGCTGCGTTTTCTCTGCTTCTAGTAGTTTGTACATTCGCAATTGGATCTTGTGGAGGTGTTATGATCAATCCAATCGCCGATTCGAGGTCTTTGTGTATGAAATCGACAGTTATTGGCGCATCATTTAGACACTTGCTAGCACATTGTAGCTTCCCCTGTGATTGGATGGTGGTTTCACATTTATTTTTTTTGTGTACCAGGGGAACCTTCGAGCGCGTTTAGTTGGGGTTTGAACCGGGGGCGTTCTCTCTTGCTCTCAAGTTACTTGACACTCAAGTTGAACGCGACTTAATACTTGAGACTTATATGATGTGGTGGTGTGAGTTCGACTTTCATTTGTGATTCGAAAAGTTTGGTGTAAGAAAAATGAAACAATTTTGACCAAACTTTAACAAATAATTTTAAACTAATAATTTTTTTATTTAACTCCAAAGATAACAAAAGCCAAGGTGAGCTCGATATAAGTGTTGTCAATTCTTGGGTTTGATATTTGGGCTCGGTGGTTACCTTGCAGTCGAATTGGAGATTGGCCTTAAAAGCCCAATATTTTTTTGTAAAAAACATTAGAAGCCAAGCTTCTAACAACTTTGTTAGGTTGAAGATCAAGTCATATCATGTGCTACAGAAATGTGTGTTATAAAAAGGAAATGCTTTCGGTAGCACCCCTCTCTTCAAAAATGTCACATGTGTTACCAAATCTGATATCTTGGTCAAAGGTCAAAATTGTGACACTGCAAATTTAGGTACTAACATGTTAAATTCAGATAATGAAACATGATGCTTGGAATTTATGCCTTTTCTCCTTGTTTCACATTGGTGGTCATCATATGTATTATAGTCAAGTGTTGTAATTCTTGGGGAAAATGGGTACTATTGGGATGCCTTAATAGGGGTAATGTACCTATGCCCTTCCTTACTTAACTCTTTCCATCTATTTTTCTTTCGTTGTCCTATCTTTTGGGATTGGTTGTTACATGTATCCCAAAGATGTATGTACTTCATCCTCCTATGAGAAGAAGGGTTTTGAATTCCCGAGGTTCATGCAATTGTAAACAACAATGGAAAGAGCATGTTATAAATTCAAAATGCAAAAGGATAATAATGGCTATGAATGATAAATCAAAATCCAAGTAAGCTTGAGCTCTACCCCCTCTCTATGAGGCCATCACCCCAAGTCCTAATGCAATGGATGCATATCTAAAGAAAAGACTTACTTGAATATCATGACCCCTAATTCAATGAAATTAATAAACATTAAGAAGGGGATTGCAAGGCAAATAAATGAATATCAAAAGGAAATATAAGGGGTGGAAAGAAACAGTGTTGAGGAAAGGGTAAATCAATTCATTAAGCGCTCCCTCTACAAAAGCGTTCATGGAGATGAAAATCACACGTGGCCTTGCATGTCAATGGCACCATGACAATGAAGTAAACCCCAATTCATACCATTCAATTGCACTTACACTTTGATGGGTTTGTTTTTCTTTAACCACGAGAATCCGTAACTCATAGGGTTGATCTGGGCAAGCCCGAGATAAATCCTATTGGCTACGACTATAACCCAAGGGTGTATCCAATACCCCGCAAGCTAGATATACCAAACACTTGTGACTTAGAAAGGTCTGAGGTATCCCAAATCCCACCAGAGTGGAACCTCAATCACAGGGGTTGTCTACCCTTCTATCATTATCACAACGAGCCATCATGTCCACTTTGAGGGAATTGAACCTGGGTGGGGAGGATAACAACATGCTACCCAACCACTTGAGCTATGAACTCAGGACACACTTAGGTGTGTCAATACCCAAGTAGAGGAGTATTTCCCAAGAAACTTTGATTGGTTTCTTGGGAAATACTCCTCTATGTGGGTACTAGCACACCTAATAGGGTTCTATGATGGTCCTCCTATACTTAAACTTAGCAAATTGCATAAATTCATAATCTAGTGTGAAGGTTGAAGAAGGTACCAAATGTGATATACTTATGTGTCTTTTACGTTAAAACATGACTCACTTTTTTATGTTATATTGACTCTTGTATCCATGATGGTTGGTTTGACTTGATTCTTTGAGCCCCTGCTTGATGATGATGCACCTTAGACAGTATCCTTTGGACGACGTTGATGATGTTTCTCCCACACTTCATGGAGGATGTTAGACACCATCTAGAGGACATTGGAGCCTTGATTATGAGTGTTGAACCATATGATGACTTGGCATACCTCTTGACACCCTCCATCACCTCTTGGACCATGGATGTTTCACTTTGGATCTAGGAAAATTGCACCTATGAGCTTGACATGTCACTTGGAGATAGCATGGATCCCCTTGATGATGGTTCACCCCATTGAGTGTAAGTTTTAAACCTGTGAAGTAAAGAAATGCATATAGATTCTTAAGAAAAACAAAAATTAATCAATGGCTCATACACATAGTACACAAAGATTTATACCGGAAACCCTTAACCAAGAGAAAACCTTTCAAAGCTTCATTGTATTAATTTCACCATTCACCATACAATATATATACAATGTTTTTAGGTATTCTGTAGATACCAAAACCCTAATCCCTTAATCTGAGATTAATTTAGAAAATCGCTAAAAATAGAAAAATCGTCAGACGTAGTTGTCAAATCCGACGCACCCACACACACACATGCAAAGAATATAACACGTACCCAACATTCTCCCACTTGTTTTTTTCTTTGCATCCAGGGGTCCACTGGATTATATATTCAACAATCCAGGGAAACAATGCCCATTGTTACTCTACACCAAGAGAAATTTTTTGTGCTCACAGACTTTGTCAATGAATCTGCAACATTCTTCAAAGTCTCAACCTTTTCCAGCAACACCTTCTTTTCCTCAACCATGTCTCTCACAAAGTGATACTGAACATCAATATGCTTTGTCTTCGAATGATAAGTTGGGTTCTTTGCTAGGAAGATTGCACTCTGACTGTCACAATATAATCTCACTGCTTGTTGTACCAACCCAATACCCAAACACAATCTTTGTAACCATACTGCTTCCTTGCTCGCATGAGTGGCTGCCATGTATTCAACTTCTGTAGTTGAGAGTGCCACTACAACCTGTCTTTTGCTCATCCAATTGATCCTCCAAATAGGTTAAACACATACCCACTTGTAGATCTTCTGTAATCCAGATCTCCAACCCAATCTGCATCAACAAAGCCATGTATGTCCACCACTCTGTCCAATCCCGGTCTTCCTTGGTAAAACACTCCATAATTGGTAGTGCCACACAAATACCTGAAGACCCTCTTTACTGGTGTCCAATGCTCCTTCCCTGGTTTTGACATATACCTGCTCAAAACTCCCACTACATGTGCAATGTCTGGTCTAGTACATACCATTACATACATCAAATTGCCAATTGCACTGGCATACGAAACATGGGACGTGTCCTCTTCTTCTTCCTGTGTCTTGGGACACTGATCTGTAGATAACTTTACACCTATAGGAATAGGAACCTTGACCGATTTACTTCCATACATATTAAACCTATGGAATATTGTCTCAACATATTTTCTTTGATTCAACTAGAGTTTCATGTTTGAACGTTCTCTTTTAATCTCCACTCCCAGAATGAAGTTAGCAGCACCGAGATCCTTCATGTCAAATTTGGAGGATAGATGCAATTTCACCTCCTTGATAAAATCCATGCTATTTCCTACCAACAACATGTCATCAACATACAACACTACATACATGAAGTGATTACCAACTTGCTTGGAATATGCACAGTGATCAACCCTGCTTCTCACAAATCCCAATCCAAGGATGTATGTGTCAAACTTTTGGTACCACATCCTAGGTGATTGCTTCAGACCATATAGTGACTTCTTTATCTTACAGACCAGCTCTTTCTTTCCCTTCACTACAAAGCCTTCTGGTTGCTTCATGTAGATTTCTTCTTCCAGATCCCCATGTAGGAATGTTGTCTTCACATCCATCTGTTCCACTTCAAGATCAAAAGTAGTAGCAATAGATAAAAGAAATCTAATAGAAGTTAACTTAGCAACAGGAGAAAAAATCTCACCAAAGTCAATCCCCTCTACTTGGGAATAACCTTTTGCTACTAACCAAGCTTTGTGTTTCTCCACTTTTCCTTCTACATTAAGCTTTGTTCTTAAACAACCATTTGCTACCAATGGATTTTCTTCCAGCTGGAAACTCAACTATATCCCATGCCTCATTCTTATCCAAGGCATCCATTTCTTCAACCATGGCCTTCTTCCAAAGTTTACTATCCTCTGAATCCACTGCTTCCCTGACAGTTTTGGGATCATCATCAGTAATAGATAAAGAAAAATTGGAATGGAAATCAGGTGGACTATACCTTTCTAGTTGCCTTCTTTCTCTCACTGATCTCCTCAATACTGGGGTATGAGGTTCTTCTTCTTTTTCCGCTTCATCTTCTTCAGATGATTCAAATTTTGCATCATCCAACTCAAGCTCTATTTCCTTAGGTTCTTCTGGCCTTGGTAGGAATTCTTGTTTGGAAACATCTTTTGCATCTCTGAAAAAAGCATCTCGACTATAAACAATCTTCTTGGTATCTGGGTGCCAAATATTATAACCTTTCACACCATCTTTATAACCAATAAAGATACACTTTTCAACCTTTTTATCCAGCTTACTCCTATTTTCCTTTGGAACATGTACACAAGCATCACAACCAAACACTCTAAGATGTTGAAGAGAGGGTTTCTTTTCAGTCCATACCTTGTGTGGAGTTTTATCATCAAACGTTGATGAAGGTGATCGATTGACCAGGTAACATGTTGTACCCACTGCCTTTGCCCATAATTCATGTCCTAACTCAGCACCGTTGAGCATGTTCCTTTCTTTTTCCATTAGTGTCATGTTCATCCTTTCTGCAACTCCATTCTGTTGAGGAGTGTATGGAGTAGTCTTCTGCCTTGTTGTACCACACTTCTTACAGAATTCTTTGAATTCATTTACACAGAATTCTCCACCATTATCTATTCTCAATATCTTTATTTTCTTCTTTGTCTGATTTTCTACCAGAGCCTTAAACTCTTTAAATTTATCAAATACCTCATATTTCTTTCTAAGAAAATAAATCCATGTGTTCCTTGAGAAATCATCTATGAATGAAACACAATACACAGATTTAACTAGGGATGGAACAAGAACAGGTCCAAGCACATCAGTGTGTATCAACTCTAAGATCCCCTTTGCTCTTGTAGCACCATATGGGAATCTTCCTCGATTTTGTTTACCATATATGCAATGTTCACATAAATCAAAATCCAGAGTGCAATTAGACATACCTTCAACCATACCTTTACCATGTAGTGTTTGAAGGCCCTTTTCTCCAAAATGCCCCAGTCTTTGATGCCACAACATGGTCTTCTTTTTAGGGATAGTATTGGTCTTTTCTCCTTCATTTCTCTACTCAGAGACAACAGAACTGTTACACCCATTAGTATAAGTGTTTCCCAACAACTTGTATAGATTTCCACACCGAACTCCCCTCATCAACACCATTGCTCCTCGTACCATCTTGCAAGTGCCATTTCCCAATACAGTATCCACTCCTGCATCATTCAACTTGCTTACAGATATTAGGCTCCTAGCTAGTTTTGGAATGTGAAAAACCCCAAGGAGAGTTCTAATCCTTCCATCTTTTAGCAGCAACTTAACCCTTCCACATCCCATGATTTTTTTTGTCGAGTCATCTCCTAGGAATACATCACCACCATCATATTTTTCATATTCATAGAACCACTCCCTGTGAGGAGTCATATGATATGATGCACCTAAGTCGATCAACCATACATCACGGTCTGCATGTGTACATGTAGATGCTAGGTAAACATCACCTCCTTCATCAATGGAGGTTTTCTCCTCTGTGGAAGAGGTACTATTAGATCCCTTTGGTTTATCAACCTTCTTAGACTTGCAATCTTTCTTATAATGCCTTGTTTTACCACACTTCCAACATTTCCTCAAAGATTTTCCTGGAGACTTAGATCTACCTATAGATTTAGATCTTCCCCCCGAATACTTACCATTATTCCTGTCTTGGGTACGACCTCTTACAAATAAATCATCTTTTCTATGACCATCCATGCTTTTCTGCCTCATCTCTTCAGATAACAAGGATGAAACTACATCCTCATACTTCAATGTAGATTGAGTGGTACTACCAATTGCTACAACCAGATTATCCCAAGAGTCTGGCAAAGAACATAACAAAGTAATACACTTATCTTCTTCTACAATCGTAATATTCACAGAGACAAGTTGACTTACTAGAGTATTAAAGGCATTTAGATGTTCTGTCACAAAATCTCCATCTTCCATCCTAAGATGATACAACTTCTTTCGAAGAAACAACTTGTTTATGAGAGACTTTGATTGATACAAATTCCCTAACTTATCCCATAGTCCTTGGTTGTAGATTCTCCCAAGACATTCAAAAATACCAAATCTGCCAGGCAGAGTCGAATAGTACTCCTTGCTCTTATGTCCAACTTCTCCCAATCTTCCTTCAACATACCAGTAGGTGGTGTACTAGTAGTTTGTGTACTAGTAGGTTGTGTACCAGTCGTTTGTGTGCCAGTAGGTTGCGTACCAGTAGGTTGTCTACCAGGATCCACAACAATCCATAGTTCTTTGTCTACAAGAAGGTCCTCCATCTTGAGCTTCCATAGCTCAAATTTGTTACCGTTGAACTTCTCTATCTCGATTCTAGAAGAGCTCACCATTCCTCTTTCTACACTCGAATAACCATTGCAAAAGCTCCCACTAAACCCAAGTTTATCATAGACCCAAGATAAACTTGATCTATCAAGATCAAGCCAAACCCTCAGCAATAAAGGCGCCCCTCTGAATCCAAAAATGAGCTCTGATACCACATGTAAGTTTTAAACCTTTGAAGTAAAGCAATGCATATAGATTCTTAAGAAAAATAGAAATTAATCAATGGCTCATACACATAGTACACGGAGATTTATATCAGAAACCCTTAACCAGGAGAAAACCTTTCAAAGCTTCATTGTATCAATTTCACCATTCACCATACAATATATATACAATGTTTTTAGGTATTTTGTAGATACCAAAACCCTAATTCCTTAATCCAAGATTAATTTAGAAAACCTCTAAAAATAGCAAAATCCGCTAAAATAGAAAAAAACACCCAAAAAATAATTTTGGGGCGCTGCCCCAAATGCTGCGTGTAACTAGAGGGAGGGGCATACCTGGCCACCCCTGGGACCCCCCTAGGAAGCGTCCAACGCACATGACACATAGATAAATACTAGAGGGATCGTCAAACACAGTTGTCGAATCTGACGCACCCACACACACACATGCAAAGAATATAACGCATACCCAACATTGAGAACATTCAGGCTTGTTTTGATGATGTGGCATGTGATGATGATAGTACACCTCTTTGGAGAGGTCAAGGAGCCCTTTCCCTTGGTGATGCCATGTCCTAGCCTGAGGACATTTCACATGTGATGGGACATTGCACTTGAGTATGATGTGACACTTACTTGAGACAACCTAGCAAATTTGATGGTGAGTTAGCAACTTTTGATGAGATGTGACCTTATTGATGAGGAGGCATGAATTTTGACGATACATTGTACCTTTTTGGGAGAGACGTAAATTTTGGATCATTTACACCCCATTTGGACATGAATTCACCCTTCACGAGCCCTCTACATTCACATGCGTGGCATTTATGGAGGACATTTTCATGTTTTAGCATTGTATCTTTTCTTTAGAGGCATTTTGGGGGGTTGGCCTTAGACCTATCCACCTTGTATCATAGATTTGTTATGTTTTAAGGGATTTTAGTGGATATTATCTCATTGAGGGTGAAGTGCTTGGTTTCCTCATATAAATAGAGGAAGTGCTCCTTCATTTTATCATGATTGCTACTTGTGGAGGATTATTATTGCTTGTCTCTTCTCTATTTCTCTTTTGCTATGGATAAATGACTGATGTGCCTTCTTGGAGAGATGATGTATGGATTCTTTCTCAAGTTCGATGGATGATTTCACGGATAAGGTTTCATGGATGAACATTGATTTACCTAGTAAGTGTTGTTTCTAAGCTTTTGTGGATTTATTTATGAATGTATGACGTGTGAACGTGCTTATCAAAGTGGTGATAGTGCGTGTTAACTTGTATTTATTGAATATATCTTATCTTGCAAACCCTAGGAAGGTTTCTAGTGGAATATCTTACCTTGTTATTGTCTTTAAATCTTGTTAAAGGACATAGGACAATTTTCTAGTGTTTGTAGTGGACTACCCTAGTTGTCTTTCTATAGCATAATCTTTTAAGGTTTGTAGTGGACTACCTTAGGGTTTCATCCAAAGTCCATGTTTCACTTTTGTATTCAAGAAAGTTCATAGTTTGACTCCATAAGCCAAAAAGAATAAAAGTTACTAGTATTAATGTTATAAAAGAGGATTGCAAAGCAATAAAATAAAACATATGTGGAAATAAAACATAGAGAAGATACATAATATAATAGAAAAACATATATACGTGGTTCACCCAATATGGGCTACATCCACCAGAGAAATTTCTAGGTCCTTCCTTTATTATTATCCAACAAATGAAGGGATACAACCTACATCACACCCGTTGTAGCTTCCTCTTGTTTTTCTCACTGTCTCCTCTCTCATAATACAATATTCAAACTCATCCACGCTGTAATACAATTCCTTCATACATAATAGAGGGTTTCCTTCTAGGGAAAAAAAACCTAACATAACTTCTACTATCACATATGCAACCTAATGATGAACGATTCCAATTGACTACGAAATTACAATATTTTACAAGGCAATTTTCCCAAAAAATTCTCTTCGGGGGTGCTATCCCCGAACCCCTTCTAGGGG
>ML792950.1:106788-128279 GCA_009831015.1 Picea engelmannii
CCAAATATGGTTGAAACAAGACCTCTAAATCAAGAAGATAATCAAGCTCCACAACCAACAATATCCCACTTGGAGACTAATCACAACAACTCCACTGTTGATGTACTTGTTGGACTATGATCGAACTTGGAACTGGCAATTTTCTCGTCTTCACCTTCATGCTTGAAGGCCAACTAAAACTAAGCAGGAAAGCAATTTCTCCCTGGTTACTACCTTTGTTAACATGTCTGTAGAATTCTAGATAGTAATTATCTTTTCCAACTTCAATTGTCCATATTCCAAAACATTTCATATGAAATGGTACCTGAGATGTATATGTTTAGTATTAGAATGGAAGGATGAGTTATTTACGAGATGAGTAGCACTCTGGTTCTCACAGTAAAAACTTGTTGTTCTCCTGCTTCTTTCCCAGTTCCCCCATAAACCTCTATAACCAAATCATCTATTTACTATCCTCTGTAGCAGCAACATACTATGCTTCTGTTGTTGAAAGTGAAAAAACATTTTTCAGTTTCTAAATCCAACTTAATGTTGTTCCACCTACAGTAAAAACATACCTTGTGGTGATTCTCCTGCTATCTTTATCAGTTGCCATATATGAACCAGCATATCATGTAGAACAATGTTTGGACCTCCAAAACATAATGCATGAGTAGTAATACTTCTCAAATACCTAAGAATCCACTTTACTGCCTCCCAATATTCTTTACTTGGATTGTCCATATACCTGCTCACAACTCCCACTGCATGTGAAATATATGGTCTTGTGCACACCTGCAATATCCTTGATTCCGCATATTGGAATAGGTGACTAAACTGTCCAGAATCTAATGTTGAACTGATACACTTTGGGTTTTTGGATGCGTTTATTAATTGGGTTTTAACATGCGTGGTATTTTTGCATGTGTGTTTCAGGTAAAGAATTGTTTAACAACATATGAATAATCATGCAAATGAATAAGGACACCAAACATTGCAATAATATATTATGTGTTCTGAGATTGATTACAATGTCACATGCGGCTCAATAAAATAGATCACTCGGCTAGATCAAACACAAATGGATATGAGCTAGAATACAAGAAATAAACAATAACAATGATACCCAGAAAGTAGAATATTGATGTTGGATGGAGATGTGAGTTGGAAGATCTATTGCAAGCTACGAAAACTCACATGGAAACTGCTGCAATACTGGGAATTTCTCCCTGGTGGCTAAACTCCTTGGATCTGACTAGAAACTGTCCCAAACAGTGCACCATGTCCTCACACATAGTCCTGGTGACTGACAGCCCGACAATCGGCCCTCTGACGATCTGTACGGACCCTGAATGGATCCCACTAGGGGAAATGTGCCCCAATTATTGCTGAAAATGTGCCCTAGATATTCCACAGTGGAATCTCACTATAACTTTCTCAAACTGAGCACCCTATACTCCTATGAAATACGTCAGAAGGATTTCCCTGGATCTAATCTGATGATCTCTTGGGAATCCCAAATGCGTCCTTCCCAACTTCCACACCTTCACTTGCTAAGTAATGCACCCAAGATGATTTCTCCATTAGAATATGACGAGAAACTAGGAAATAGATGTGTCTTACCCTCCTCTCAACTAGGTCGGAAGGGAATCACTGGATTCTCCCTAGCTGGGACAAGTCGAATCAATATGTCTCCTCAGAAGTATGCCCTCACCCTGAATAAGTGTGCCCTAAATGTTGTAACATGTATAACTACTACTGAAATACAATGGAAGATCTAGATGATATTCTTGGTGACTAGGTTGTGTCTCTCAACATCGAAATCAGCCTTTGGGTGTCTTCCTCCTAAAATCGACAAAGCTATGGTTCGCCTAAACCTGTGAAGTATCTTCTCTCCTCAACTGTCAACTCAAAATATGCATAATGATGAATTAGGTCTCTTTTCCTCCTCATATACTCACCAAAACCCTAATTCATCATTGACCCTATTCTTAGCTCCTCACTTAAGAGATTTCTCTATTTTTAGCACAAAACCACTTAAAAGCAATTTTTAGTCACTTTTAGCTAAATGTCACTTTCGAATTATAACCTCATCTGTTGAAGTGACCTCTAGTGATCAAGTTTACCCCTATCTAGCCCTGGCTATAGTCTAACAAGGTTGTTTAAACTACTAAGCCCTCCTCTCTGGATCTCCTACTCAGAAAGGGACATTACAGTCCTCCCTTCTCGAGATTGCTTGTCCTCAAGCAATACCAATCCTGGGTGTTGCAAGATCTGCCCGCTCTCCCACATAACATCCTCTACTAGGAGTCCTCTCCACCTTATCAAGCACTCCCTGATGACCTTGCTCCTCAATATCCTCTCACAGAACTCTAGTAATTCCTCTGAAACCAACTCCAACTACCCCTCCTCACCCAAAGGTGGAATCTCCTCTTAGGTGCTGATGAATTTCCCCACGACCTTCTTGAGGCAAGACATGTGGAACACATTATGGATCTGACTCCCCTCTGGAAGCTCTAGCTTATATGCAAATTTGCATAACCTGTGCATGATTCTATAAGGTCTATAGAATCTAATCTTAAGATTCTCTGCCCCACTCTTCTTCAAATATGATTGTTTGTAAGGTTGTAGTCTCAAGAAAACCAATTCCCCAACCTCAAAGCTACACTTTGTCTTATGCCTATTTGCACTCATCTTCTATCGATTATGCATTGTATGCGGTTCTCTTTCAGTACCTTGAGAATCTCCTGACTCTTTGTGATCCATTTATTGGCTTTGGGGGCCTTTCTATCCCCAAAAACCAAGTCTATAAAAGTGGGAGCATCATAACCATACAATGCTTGAAAGGGTGTCATGCCAATAGACATGTAGAAGATGGTGTTGTAGCAGTGCTCTCCTAGATGTAGCCACCTGACCCATGTTCTATGTTGTTTTCTCACATAATTACTCAAGTATCCCTCAACCCACTTGTTGACTATCTTTGTTTGATCATCTGTCTGACAATGATAACTAGTGTTGGGTGTCAACTTCATCACCACCAATCTGAACAACTCCCTTCAGAATGTGCCAATAAACCAATTGTCCCTTTCACTGACTATGTTTCGTGGCAACCCATGAAGTCTGAAAACCTCTCGGAAGAATAGCTTTGCCACATGTACTGTGTTGTAATATGTTGGAATGGCATAGAAATGTGAAAACTTGGTCAATCTGTCAACCACCACATATATATAGTCCTTACCCTAGACCTTGGGTAGGCATGTGATAAAGTCCATCGATATTCTCTCCCATTTCTTCTCTGGAATGGGAAGCGGTTGAAGCAATTCTACTGGAAACGTATGCTCTAACTTGTTTTGCAGACAAGTCACATACTCACTAATGTACCTCATAACATATTGTTTGAGGCCCTTCCAAGAGAACCTCTCTCTAATCTATCTATAGGTTTTGAAAAACCCTAGTGACCGACTAATGGAGAGTCGTGGACTGCTGCTAAGATCTTCTTTTTGAGCCCAAAACCTGGTACTAAGTAAACTCGATCCTTGTAGAATATGACGTTGTCAATGACCCTGTACCCGTCGTCCTGAACCTTCCCATCAAAAATCTCACAAGCGAACTTGTTCTTGGAATATTCCACCAACGAGTGAGATTTCCAATCCTCTGAAACCTCCATCAAAGAACACGTTGCAGGTCTCCTAGATAGTGCATCTTCCACAATGTTCTTCTTTCCCTTGAAATACTCTATGTCAAAGTCAAAAGCTTGCACCTTTGTCACCCATTTTTTTTTATGCTCACTGAGATCCTTCTGCTCAAGGAAAGACTTTAAGTTGTTATGATTTGTTTTGACTATGAACTTGCTACCCACTAGTCAAGGCATGCATGATCACCAACATTTCCTTGTCATAAATGGAGTACAACCTCTTAGGTTGAGTGATATTCATGCTCTCGAACACAATGGGATGTCCTCCCTGCATCAAAACTACCTTGATTCCCTCGTCAGATGCATCACACTCTAATACAAACGACAGTGTGAAGTCTGGTAATGTCAATACTCGGTATGTGCCCATGACTTCCTTCATGTGATCGAAGGATTTATGTGACTCATCGATGCAGATGAAGGCCCCTTGTCTTGTGAGATATGTAAGTGGTGCTCCCAACTGAGAAAAAACCCTGACAAACTATTGATAATAGCTACATATCCCAAAGAATCTCCTCAACTCTATCACATTCTTGGGCGTTGGCCAAGACAAGAATGGCCTTGATATTTTCCTGGTGCACCTATACCCCTATGCACTGATAATGTGGCCCAATTAAAGTAGCTTTGTCATGCCGAATTCACACTTGGACTCTTTGGCGTATAGTGAGTGTGCCTCCATGATATCGAGTACCTCATCCAAGTTCTTCGGATGTTCCTGCCATGTCTTGCTATAAACCAAGATGTCATCGAAGAATACCAAGATTGATTTCTTCAACTGATCCCTGAATATGTGGTTCATGCAAGACTGAAATGTAGCTTGTGCATTGGTTAGCCCAAAATGCATAGCCAGGAACTCAAAATGACTGTAGTGGCATCGGAATGTATTCTTCTCTATGTCTTGCTCTCGGATGTTGATCTGATGATATCCAGAGCATAGATCAATCTTCGAGAAGAAAATTTCCCCATGTAGTTCATCCATCAACTCATTGATGTGAGGGATAGGATATCGATTCTTGATTGTTTTATTGTTCAAGGCCCGATATTCTATTCACATCCTCATAGTACCATGTTTCTTCAGAACTAAGACAACTGAAGAAGAGAATGGATTGTTGCTAGGTATGATGTGTCCCATCTCTATCAATTCCTTAATTGTTTTCTATATCTCATCCTTGAACCTATAAGGATGATGTTATGGTGTTGTGATCATGGGTTTATCCCCCTCCTCCAACTCAATGGTGTGCTCAAACCCCCTGCCAGGTGGTATCCTTGTGGAATCGAACCAAAAAAATGTTGATGGAACCCCAACAAGGTCTTGATCTTTGTTTGATACTGTTGTCATCCATCTGAATCCCTCTGTGTAGTGATCAAGCACTCTGTAGCATACACTACCTCCCCATGACTAAATTTCCTCTCCATCCTCTTGGTCTAAACTATGCTGGGTGCCCCTTTTGACATGCCCCTCGACACAATCCTCTTCCCCTCACTGTCTTTGAACCCCATCTCCAGGGTTTGGTAGTTGGTGGTGATATTTCCCAAGGTGATCAACCATTGGATTCTCAACACCACATCTGTGTCAAATAGGTCAACTACGTAAAATGTGTCTCTCACAGTGTAGTTACCAAGATTTATCTCCAAGTCCGAGACCCTATCTAGACACTCCATTGTGTGTCCATCTGCTACTGCAACATAAAACCCCTCAAACTCCTCTATCTGAAGTGCCCGCCTCGACACCAATGAAAAATAAATGAAGTTGTGGGTGTCCCCACCATCTATCAGAGAAATTTCTTGTTGTCCCTGAATAGTCCCTATGATCCAGAGGGTGTCATGCTTGGGAAAACCATAAAGGATCGCTATGACTCCTCCCTTTATTGGTGTCCATCTGTTAGCCTTCTCATGAGGCTGTGGCACTACTAGTGGTTGGGTCCCTGCCGGTGTCGGTGGTCTCCGGGGAGGCTGCTCCTCTCACTGTGATGGCTCCTCCTCTGAGCTAATGGATCCACTATATTGTTCCTCCTCATCACTATCCACACTGTCTTCTTCCACCTCAATATAATGGATCTCTCCCTTGCCCATGCACTTGTTTCCTGAGACCAAAGGGTCCTTGTAGGTGAAGCATAGCTTCTTCCTCATAAGATCTTGTCTCATCTCATCATCCAACTTATCCTTTCCCTTACAATCTCTCTAGAATGGCTTCATGTCTCTGTCCTTCTATGGTACGAAGGGTTTGGAAAATATTTTAGTCTTCAGGGTTGAGTCTGCTAGATATCGAGTGTGTAAGATGGCATCCTACAAGGTGTGAGGCCTGTATTCCTTCACCCATCCTCTCAAGGGTTCTGTGAGCCCCTCTGTGAACAACATAATCAACCTGGGCTCTGAGATACTTTCACTACCACTGCTACCCACTGAAACTTTGTGATGAATGCCTCTATGGTGCCTGTTTATCTCAGCTGAGCCAAGTCCCCGAAGTGGATCTATGGATCCCTCCTATAAAACCTATCCATAATCCTCTATGTGAACTTCATGTACGAGGTGATATGATTGTGACCCAGTGTCACCAATCCATGATTCCATCACTCATGTGCCTCTCCCTCCAAATTTAGGGTAGAGAAATTGATAGCCTCTGTCTCGGTCATCTAGTTGAGCTTGTAGTATGTGTCTAGCTTTTGTACCCAAGTTCTAGTAGTGCGTTTGGACGATCCGTCAAAGGAAGGTATGGTAAGTTTACCAAATTTCTAGATGAAATCCATGTTATTCCCCTGTTTTTGTTGATGTTCTCCCCTTTGAGGCTCTCTCAGGCGATTCCTGAGTCTGAGTCCATAGTACTCGACCGGGATCATGTCTTGATGGAAATCATGGCCCAATGTTGTGTAATCCCTCCTATACTCTGCAATTTCCTCTGCCTGAGTGGGATGCCTCTATGCTATAGGTTGTTGTGTTGTTGTTGGGGGTGCCCTCTGGAAGCTGGGGAATAATGGCTTGGGAATTCTATTCAAAGAAGTGTATGTGCGAGTAGGTGAATGGGGTCTACTTCCTACCCCTGAGTTCCCTTGTGCTGCATGTGGGGCTTGTGCCTGGTGTGATCCATGTATCCAATCTATCATCCATATGTGCCAAGGACTGAGTCATGGCCTGCTCACTGATCACCGGATTGCTAATAACCTGCATGAAAGTTGTATCTAGGTCCATGGGTTCTTTGACACTTCCCTCTGGCCTCTCAAACCTATCTCCCATCATCCTCTCTGCTGCATGCTCTGCCCTTCTCTCAGATTCCTTCTGCACCTCTTCCTCTTCCTCTGAACTAGGAGGAAAGGGGGGGGGGGGNGGGATCTGGTCTAGGTATCCTCTCCCTATGTATGTTGTAAGTGACGTATTCATCACTTACATGCTCACGGCCCTCTGGGTCACCTAATGAACTCGTCGTCTTTAGTCATAGGCTAGAATGACTAAAGCTTTGATACCACTGTAATATCCTTGATTCCATAGATCGAAATAGGTGACTAAATTGCCTAGAATCTTATGTTGAACTAATGCACTTTGGGTTTCTGAATGCGTTTATTAATTGGGTTTTAACATGTGTGGTGTTTTTGCATGTGTGTTTCAGGTAAAGAGTTGTTTAACAACATATGAATGAGCATGCAAGTGAATAAGGACACCAAACACTGCAATAATATATTATGCATTCTGAGACTGAGTATAATGTTGCATGCAACTCAATAAAATAGATCACTCGTCTAGATCAAAGACAAAGGGATCTGAGATGGAATATAAGAAATAAACAATAATAATGATACCCATAAAGTATAATATTGTTGTTGGATGGATATTTGAGATGGAATATCTATTGAAAGCTATGATAACTTGCACGACAACTGCTTCAAGACTGGGAAGTTTTCTCTGGTGGCTAAACTCCTTGGATCTGACTGGAAACTATCCCAAACAGTGTGCCCTATCCCCACACACAGTCATGGTGACTGACAGCCTAAAAATTGACCCTCTGACAATCTGTACGGACCCCAGATGGATCCCCCTCGGGGAAATGTGCCCCAACTGCTGCTACAAATGCACCCTAGAGATTCCACTTGCAAAATATCATTGTAAGTGTCTCAAACTGAGTGCCCTAGGCTCCTCCTAAACGGGTCAGAAGTATTTCCCTGGATATGATATGATGATCTCTTAGGAATCCCAAATGCGTCCTTCCCAAGTGTTGCACCCTCACTAGCTAAGTAATGTGCCCAAGATCATTTCTTCGTCGGAATCTGATGAGAAACCAAGCAATAGATGTGTCCTTCCCTCCTCTCAATTGGGTCGAAAGGAAATCACTGGATTCTCTCTAGCTGGGACAAGTTGAATCAATATGTCTCCTCATAAGTGTGCCCTCACCTTGAATAAGTGTACCCTCATTATTGTAACCTGTATAATTGTTTTTGAAGTAAGATGGAAGATCTAGATGATCTTCCCAGTGACTAGGGTGTGTCTCTCAACACCGAAATAATCCTCTATGTGTCTTCCTTCTAGAATCCACAAAGCTATGGTTCTCCTGAACCTATGAATTCGCCTCTCTCCTCAATTGTCAACTCAAAAATATGCATAATGATGAATTAGGTCATTTTTCCTCCTCATATACTCACCAAAGCCCTAATTCGTTGTTGACACTATTCTTAGATCCTCACTTAAACGCTTTCTCTATTTTTAGCACAAAACCACTTAAAAGTGCCTTTTAGTCACTTTTAGCTAAATGTCACTTTTGAATTATAACCTCATCTGCCAAAGTGACCTCTAGTGACCCTATTTACCCCTGTCTGGCCCTGGCTATAGTCTAACGAGGTTTTTTAGACTAGTAATCCCTCCACTCTGTAGCTCCTACTTGGAAAGGGACATTACAACACCATTGCATACATCAAGCTGCCAACTGTTGATGAATAAGAGACGGTGGACATGTATTTTATCCTCTATTGTGTCTTGGGACACATTTCCTTGGTTAATTTTAAATATTTGGCCAAACGTGTACTAACTGGTTTTTCATTCTACATTCTAAAACTCTCTAACACCTTCTCTATGTACTCACCCTGAGACAATGCCAATTTGTGATTTTTCCTATCTCTTGTTATTCTCGTACCAAGGATTTTCTTTGGAGCAACCAAATCCCTCATCGCAAATGAATTAGCTAATTTCCTTTTGATCACATTTATATCCTGCATGTTAGACCTTGCAACAAGAATGCCATTTACATATAATAGGAAGATAGTATAGCTTCCATTTTCTAGCCTCTTAAAATAAACACAACAATTAAAATGACATCTACTATAAGCTTGTTCTGTCATAAACCTGTCAAATTTTAAATACCACTGCCTTGGAGTTTTCTTTAGGCCATACAAGATCTTGTTCAACTTGCATATCAAATTCTCCTTCCCTTTGAACTCATACCCTTGTGGCTACAACATATAAATCTCTTCCTCCAAATCCCCATGGACAAAAGTTGTTTTTACATCTAACTATTCAAGATGTAAATCTTCTACTGCCACAAGACTTAAAATAGTCCTAATTGAAGTCATTTTAACAACAGGAGAAAATATTTTATCAAAATATATACCTTTCTTTTGTGCAAACCCCTTTACAACAAGTCTGGCCTTGTACCTCTTTTTTCCTCCATCTTCTTCCTTCAACATGTAAACCCATTTATTCTGCAATTCTCTTTTTCATGCAGACAATTGAACCAAGCCCCAAGTATATTTATTTACCAAGGATTCCATTTCCTATTTCATGCCTTGCTCCCACTCATTTTAAGTGTCTACCTACATTGCCTCTTCATAACTTTCTAGTTCACCATAATTAGTCAACAATACATAATACAATGAAGGAGATTATTGTTCAGGGGGTCTACTTAACCTGGTAGATCTTCTAACAAAAATTACAAGAGTTTGGGGTACCTTCTTCTCCTGTCATTGTACATTTTTGTTTTCCGGTACCTTCAGAATTTCATTTTCTTTGATTTCATCAAGCACTATGTATTATGTGTTTTCCTTTTCCTATTTTTTTCCTTGCAACTGATATTTGTACACGACCTTTTCATTGAATACCACATATCTACTCCTAATTATTTTCTGATTTTCATAATCCCATAAGAGATAACCAAAATCATTATTATCGTATCCAATAAAGGTACACTTCTTGGGATTTTCCTCAAGCTTTGTTCTATTTTCTTTATCAATATGCACAAATGCTTCACAACCGAAAGTCTTAAAAAATGAGTAGTTTACCTTTGTATCTATCCATGCCTCCTCTCAAATCCCACCATCCAAGGATCTTGAAGGCCCTCTGTTTATTAAGTAAACAACAATATCTACAACATCTGACAAAAAATTTAAGGGAAACCATGCATCCAATCTCATACTCCTTGTATGTTCCATGATTGTCATGTTCATCCTTTCTAACACGCCATTTTCTTGTGGTGTTCCTGGAACTGTCTTCTCTCTATGAATCCCATGATATGAACAATAATTATCAAACTCCTTGCTGTATATTCACCTTCATTATCTGATATGAGACGCTTCAACCTTTTTCCTGTCTCCAAAGATTCCCATTTCTTAAAATTTCAAAAACATCAAAGTTTTGTCAAATGCAATAAACCCAAGTTTTCCTAGTTGCATCATCAATAAAAGTAACATAATAATGAGAGACACCAAGATATGACACTTGATCTTCTCCCCATACATATGTATTCACAAGCTCTAACTTTTCACTCCTCTTTTCCTTCTCGACGCTGAGAAATTTGACTCTCTTATATTTTCCATAAGCACAATACTCACAAAAATCCAAATCAACTTGTTTAAGATCTGGAAACAAATTCCTTTTGTGGAGTACCTGCGTCCCCTTATCACTCATGTATCCAAGCCTATGATGTCGCAATGTTGTATCCACTCATTTAGAAGATAACAAGATATAAGATTCAACATTACCAGTACATAAATATAATGTGCCTACCTTCTCTCATCTTTCTATTACCAATGATCCTTTAGTGACCTTCCATGCCTTTTCTGTAAATTTAGATATACAACCTTCACTTCCCAAATTCCCTATTGAAAATAGATTTCTTCTCAAATCTGGAACATGTCTCACCTCTTTCAACAACCATTGGTTTCCATCCTTTAACTTAATTTGTACCTTACCCATTCAAACAATTTTACACGGTTCATCATCACCCAAATAAACCTGTCCAAAATCACCTTGAACATAATCTTGAAAATATTTCCTATGGGGTGTGGCATGAAATGAAGCCCTTGAATCTAATACCCAAGAATCAATACTATTATATAAATAAAGAATCAATGAATATTATAACACATCACCTGCTACATTTGCTTACTGTTTTTTCCCTGTTGTCCATCTCCTTGTTTCTTTGGATATCTGCAGTCTTTCTTCAAATGTCCTTTCTTCCCATAATTTCAACACTCGATCTTTGCTAATCTGAAATTGGATATGCCCTTTCTAGAATTCCCATGATTCCCTGCGATCTTTCTTCTTTCCCTTTGTCTTCCCTTGTTCTCCATGATCAACACATTACTTGATGTTACACCTGTGCTTTTTTGTCACATTTCCTCGCTAAGAATAACACCAACAACATCATCAAATTTCAGATTGTTGAACTGGAGACAGAGTTACAACCATGAACAAGTCGTTTCAATTTTCAGTAATGAGCACAAGATTAGAAGATCCCTAACCTCATCATAAAATTTCACTCCTATAGAACTTAGTTGATTAGTAACCATATTAAATTCATTTAAATGATTGGCAACAAACACAGCTTCTGACATATTCATATTAAATAATCACTTCATTAGAAATACCTTGTTGGAGACCGAGGGTTTTTCATATAGTTTAGCCAATTCCTTCATCAGATCCTCTGTTGTATTTTCTTTTTAAATGTTGAAGGCCATTGATTCTTCCAGTAGTAGTCATATCATTCCTAATGCCTTTCTATCAAGAACCTCCCATTCTTCATCCTTTATACTCGTCAGTTGCTTTGCTTTCCCGCCCAATGGTAGGAAAAGACCCTTCTTATATAGATAGTCTTCCATTTGCAGCTTCCATAACTGGTAGTTTTGGATATTAAATTTATTGACCCTAAACTTTCCATCTTTCACCATTGGTCTCACTCGAACCAAGAACCCTCTTTTCCCGCGAGTTACATTTCTCTCTGATACCAATTGTTAGAAAAAAAGATTGCAGAGAAATAAAATAAAACAGATGTAGAAACAAAACATAAAAAATATGCACAATACAATAGACACACACACACATACACACACACACACACACACACACACACACACACACATATATACATGGTTCATCCAATATGGGCTACATCCACCAGAGAAATTGTCAAGTCCTTCCTTTATTATTATCCAGCAAATGAAGGGATACAACCTACTGCACACGCACTATAACTTCATATTATTTTTCTCATAGTCTCCTCTCTAAGAATACAATATTCACACTCATCCATGCCACAATACAATTCCCTCATACATAAAAGAGGGTTTGCTTCTAGGGAAAAAAACCCTAACATAACTTCTACCGTCAGATCTGCAACCTAATGATGAATGGTTCATATTGACTACAAAATTACAATATTTTACAAGGAAATTTTCCCAAAATAATCTCTTCGAGGGTGCTGCCCCCAAAACCCCACCCAAGGGGGACTCCATAAGGTCTCTTCGCCCCCCCCTGGACCCCCTAGATCCAACTGTGGGGGCGAAATCCCCCCCACACCCCCATCAGGAAATGGGATCCAAACACTACTGAAACAAGAGCTTTGAATCAGGAAGACAATCAAGCTCCACAACCCACATATTAACTCCCTTTAGTAAGTCCTTAAATATAAATTTACCTTTTCTTATATTTTTCTAGGGTTAGATTAGGGTTTGTAGCAGTTATTCCTCAATTTTTAGCCATAATTAAGCTAGACGCCTAGGGTTTTATTGGAATTTCTTTCTTAAAATATATATCTTGTCCTCACTTATTGTATTCCTAATTAATTTTAAATCCTATAGGGCTTGAAGTCTTGCATAATTAAGGTTGTTATGAGCTCTTATCATTTCAGAAAATAATTGTTCAATAAACCCTACTTTAACTTGTATTTTCAGCCCTAGTTTTATTGCTTGCTTACTTTGTTTAAAGGGTTGATTTATTGTTGTTGTTTAACTTGATATATTGTTGAAGATTTCCTTCTTTAATACAAGTTTTGCAACATCCATAGATTTTTCTTTTATTTGTAGTGTTTGGGGTACCTTCTTGACCTATTTTAACTTGCTAGATATCACTAATTGTCTTAGATACTTCACACACAAAATCTAGAAATTGCTTCATTGAACCACCTTGTGCTTACCTTGAAAACCTTGATCTAGTGGTGGTGTGTTTGAGTAACTAATATAATAGACCGTAGAATTGATCCCATATTTCTAGAGGATTCCTTGAGGTTACTAGGGAAGCCTCCCTTGTGTTGGATTTCATCCTTCACTAAAATGAGGGAAGTGATTGCTAAGGTGTCAAGGGTAGCACTTCCATGTTACACTTGTATAAGCCCTTGTGAAAGGCTTTGCACAAAGGTTCTAGATCTTGTGATAACAATCCCTTGGACATATTACTTGGCTCATGGCCTAAATCATATGTGCACAATTGCATTACAGTTCCTGGGGATTAAAATTGGGGTGTTACAGAGAGATTTTGTGTTTTGGATGAAGGTGTTGTTCATAGCAATTGAGCCTAAGAAGTGGTGTCTAAGGCCTAAGGCCTAAGTGCTTTTCTCCCCTAACCATAACGCTAGATCTTTATAAGAACTTCATTTAGGGCACACTCCCCTTGTTTCCCTCCTTGACTATGTTTATACCTTGAAGGCTATTATCCCCTCACATTCCAAGGGATAACTAAGGAGATGATGTCTTGAGGCCCGCAGGTTGAATATATGGAGTACTGAGAGGAAAATCAGTCGACAGAGTGCTTCACTCACCACACATCACCATATAATTGATGGTAGTGCCATATACCACACCCATCTTGGCCCATAGAGGACAACAAGTCTTGCTTTGTGAGGTAACAAGTCAGGTGTCGTGGTAAGTGACATTTTAATATTTAAAGCATTTGCACATGTTGCAAAGGTTCCTTTCTTGATTTTGAAAATGTTTGCTTGGAAATTATGCCTTTTGCCTCATTTCACCTTGGTGCTTGACATGTTTTCCTAGTAAGTGGGTTACCCTTGGGAGAATGGATGCTACTGGGGGGTCTCCTTGAAGGGTCATTGTACCATTCCCACACATACTTCTCACTTTCCATTACTTCCTCCCTTTCGCTTCCTCATCTTTTGAGTTTTGGGGTATATTGACCCAAGAATGGCTTGTACCTTATTTCATGGGAAGAAGGGGTCGAAGGCCTGGAGGTAGATTGCAGCTGCTATAAAAAAATAAGAAACTAATGCTGAAAATAAAGTGAACACAACAAATGATGACCATCAAAATCTGGTCCAACTTGAGCTCTACTTACTCAGTGCTCACCTCTGCCTCAAAAGTAATGCTAAAACTTGGAAACCCTTAAAGGGGGACCCTAAAATTTTCAAATTATAAATGAAAGCAGGAATTGGAAAGATGGAAAAAATGGGTTTGGAAAAAGGTGTCATGCAAATAGTTGGTAACTCAAGAGCAAGCACACCCTCTACAAAGGCACCCATAAATGAGACAATATGAGCCCTTGTATGTCAAAAAACCCCATGCCTAAAAGTCACACCCCCATCCACCTCACACTCTTTTGCATGACTTAGAGAGGGTATTCTTGGGAAACACTCTTTGACTTGAGGAATGATATTCCAAATAGAGCACCATGACAACCATCCCATAATTAAATTTGACAAGTTGTATAAGGTATTTGAGAATTTGTTTATTTTGAAAAGGGGGGATTTGATGCACATGTTTGGGAGGTTATTTTATTAGATATTTCTTACTTGGCATAATACTTGTCACTTGTAGACCGTTGGAGGGTGTAATGTTTTGTCTTTGCAGGACCTTTGCAGGTGAAAGTTTGATCATGGAGGCACAAGGTTTTTTGGACCTTCATTGGGGCATGAAGCCCATAGGTTAGATGATGTGCCCCCTCCCATTGGACACTTGGGAGGATGAAAATTGACTTTGGAGGCACTTTGACACTATGAAATGACTACATGTTAGACCCTTGCAAATCAGCATTGGCTTTGAAAGGCCTAAAATGTCATCTTCTATGCCCTAGATGTCACATGGGCTTAAGGTTTTTGATGGGGTTCTCATGGTTGGTGGCGATGTGACATGGTTTGGTGGAGAGAGAGACACTTGGCATGTAGTAGATCACTTGGTGGTGGGGCACATGGCCTTTGTAGGCCTAATGATCTTCACCAAAGAGCTCAACGCCTCTCTAGGAGGCCTAGCATCACCTTTTAGGGCATGACATCACCCCTAAAAGGGGAAATTACCTTATGTATTTGTAATTTTAAGTTGTAAAGGATAAATAGGGAGGGTCGGCCTCTCTAATTTGATCTTGAGTTTTGAAAAAGTGGAAAAATTGGGTTTTGGTGATCTTTTATAAATAAAGGTCACTTTCATTTCATTTGGACATAACTCTCACTTGAGAATTACATAACATTGGCTGAAATTTCTGCCCTATTTGGGAATTTTTCTCTATCTCTCTCTCTTGGTGCATTGTGGATGATCTTTCTTGTCTTTTGGTGAAGAAAATCTAGGCGATATCTCTTGGATGCTTTATTCTTGGTATGTTGGTGGAATATTCTTGATAAGGAAAGGTTTCTTCATGCTTTTCTTGGAATTCGTAAGAAATTTTTGCATTTATTGTGTTGTTTTCTTCTTGTTTCAAGATAAATTTGTCTAAACTCTTGGAGGATTATAATGGCATACACCCTCCATCAATATCTACTTTGTTATCATTGAATAAACTACTTTTCAAAGGTTACTACAAAGAGTAAAAGGGCTTACACCCTTGTAGATTTACCTTTCTAGGTTTTGTTTTCTCTAGGGAGTAAAAGGGCTTACACCCCCTAGAGAAGTGAAAAACCCTATCTTTCACACCAAAGACTCCATTGAGCCAATTGATAAGGCACTAATCTACTTGCATTGGAGATATAATATTGTTGCACTGGTATACGTGAAATATTGAGATATTGCAATTGTCTAATTTCGATTTGATTCTATATGCTATAAGCCTTCTTGTGCCCTAGAGGTGTCTTGATTGGCCTAGTAATTCTCTTTTTTGTTACAAATTAATGCTACATCCATTAGGGATGTTGCAAAATCATCTTTCCTTCATCTATTTCTCATTATTCTACAACTAAAATTCACTTGCAAACTATCATTATTAAATTACTTATTATTGGCTATCTTTTGGGTGGATTGTATGCTGATTTTGGTGGCTAGAAGTTGTTGTTGTAGAATTTTTTTGCTACAGTCAATAGGCTGTTATAAAAAACTGCTTATAAAATCATGTAATAGCCCCCTAATCACCACTAAAGTCTTGTTTTAATCATTGGAAGTTAGACTAGTCATTGCTAGCATTATTTCTGATATCTTGTATTAAATTTTGGATGGTCAAATTTGTAGTTGTTAACATATTTCATTGCTAACCTATATATTTCTATAATGATGCAATTTGGATCAGCAAGGATTCTTGCTTCATTCCCCTTGATTAAAGGCTTCATTTATCATCTTTTGTCTTGTTCAAGGTAGGGCTAACATTGTTTTGCAGGTATCCAACACTTTGAAACCATTCACCTCTTTACAAGACTCGTTGTCAATCCTTTCTTCATCCCCAAACTTGACCTATAGGAGTGCTCATTCATCATCATCTCACTTTCCATTTCAATTCTCCTAGGGTCACTGAGATTCCCCCCTTGTGGTGATTGCATCATCACTAAAGCGAGGGGAGTGTTTATCTAAGGTGACAATGGATAGATACTCCCGTAGTTGTCTTACCTTTGTGGTTTGGGTTGGGATTTTCCCAAGCGACAAACCATGCAATAACAAAGACCATTTACAATGCACAAAACCCCCTCATGGATTTTGTATCCCACTCAAATGCTAAAGAACCTCGACCATGATCCAGAGAATGATTCATGGTGTGGTTCAAGATAGATTCTCATTTAGGGCAAGCATTTTTGTTTAACTATGGAACTTGTATCCCTCTAGTAGGCCAAAGATACCATATAAGGGTATCATGTGGTTGTTTGAGGATGCACTCAACACTATAACCATAGAATATTTGTGGTTAGTAGGCAATTTTCATGGTGAATGATCCATACAAGTGCCATTTAGTGAATGAGGCCAATTATTATCCTCCTATTACTTTTGATAGACCATTAGACACATTCTTGGTGCATAACTAACCTAGTGATGGCGCCCATAACACCCTTGGAGTTTATCATTGTTAACAAAGAGAGGTCAAATGTGGATATTAGAGGAATCATCCATGGTGCTTGAGCCTAAGAAGCAAGGTTTAGGGACAAAGGCTCTTGTCCCTCCCTTGATTATGGTCATGTACCTAACACCCATCCATGATGCCCAAGACTTGATAATGATGCCCATATTCAACTCAAATGTTAAGGATTCCCTATAGAGGACTTGTGCCATGGTTTCAAGGTGTTCACAATTATTGATATTGAGAAGGTTCAATAGGTCTTAAGGATATTATGTCCCCCTTGGGCCTATTTATGCCTCAACACCTATTTGAGTACTTGTTCAAATCTCTTGATCTTGAGAAGATTCAATAAGGTCCTGAGACACTATTTTTCAATCTTTGATGATTGTAAGGACCCTGCAAACCATCCATGCTCTCATGTGGTGGTTTGAGTATATGTTCATTAAACTTGAGCTATAGAAGCTATGTTTAGGGATTGAGGATGTTGTTTCCCTCCCCCAACCAATGACAAGTGAACGAGAGTGTTGTTTCTATACCAATACTTTGGTCAAGGTCTTGAGACCCATCCATTGTGCATGAAACATCTTAATGGCACCCATATTCAAATCCTAGGGAAAATATCCCTTAGTGATGAATCATGTTGTTGTGTCTAGGGTTTTTTCATGGCATTAAGATTGCGAAGGTTCAATTAGAGGTTAAGGCCCTTGTTTATCCTCCTAACCATGTGGCATGGTCCAAACCCATTTCTAGTGCATACCCACGACACATGTATCCTGAAGGCCTATAAAGAACCCCTAAAAAGGACTCATCCATTTGCATGAGGACTCATTTAAGTTTCTTGAGCCCAACAATATTCAACAATATCAATATTGGCCAATTATCTCTCCATGTCAGGAATGTGCACCAATCCATGCAAAGACGCCTCTTTCATAGATCAAGCAGTTGGTTGGTTATGGCATCAATGAATAGTTGAACAATACTCTCTTTGCTTATATTCAATTTTTTGACCTCTTCCTTACTAATGTTAGTTGAGTAGTACTCTCTTATACTGGCCCTATATTCATATCTATCAGTCGATTGGCCATGGGTATGGCCAATAGAATCAATGATGCTGTCAAGTGAAGTGGCTAATGAAATAAGAGATGGATCTCTTGTGTTCCTAAGTTCCCCAATTAGTTCTTTAAGTTCATTTAGACATTGATTAATTTCATTATCTGGGTCCTGTGGGAAGTTAGATTTTGGGTTTTCATCGCGGTTTTTCTCCATGGTGATGGAATAACAACTGCTATTAAATAATAATAAATTTCTCTTAAAAAATATGAAAATTTCTAAAATTTAAAAATTACAAAAAATATAAAAATAATATTTAAAATCAAATATACCTTGAAATGTGAGCTTCTCTCCACAAAATGTTGAGTGCCAATGATGTCTATGTTTCATGGCCCTTGCTTTTCCTCATCGTTTTTGGACCTAGATGATGAAACACTCTTGTGTTGGTGGAGGAGAAATCGCCACAAGTTGGTGAGAAAATGAAAAAAAAGGAGATGCATTTTCATTTTTACTGTTTTTACAGGCGGGAGTGTGCACGCATTCCTAGTGAATGGTGCTAAGAAACATGCACACATTTTTAATGTGTGTGTGTTGCCTTTAATAAAAAATATATATGTGGATTCTTATAACCCACTAAACATAGTTACCGACTTAATGAGAATGTGACCTCAAAACGAGAACTTTGGCCCAAAAAACCCATATTTTGCATAAAAAAACGTCAAAATCAACCCCCAAATCAAAAAGTGGTGCTACCGGTAGCACCAGTTTTTTAAACAGGGTCAAAATTACAACATTTTTCAAACATGGACTTCAAAACTCAGACAATAGCTCAGAAAAACCTTAAAATCAACACCTAAAAAAAAAAGATGCTTTTGAATTTTTTTCTTTTCAAAACGTTAAAATTTGAGATCATTTGAAATAATATTTTTATCACTTGATACCATTAAAACCAAAACCTCAAAATTAACCATCAAATTGAAAAGTACTGCTACCGGTAGCACCCATTCTAAAATTGGGGTACGAAAATGACACATTTTTATAATGTGGTAAAAGAACTCATCATTACTGTAAACAAAATCATAAAATCAACCCTTAAATGTTTACTTTTTAAATCTTATTATAACTCAAAGCACAAAGTAATACATAATACCATGAAAATATCACAATATACTTTAAAAATTCAACGTCACTTTTTAATAAATTTTTTTACTTATAATAATAAAAAAATAAATACAAGTTACATTGAATGAAAATAAATAATTTCTTAAAAGTATTGTTATATTTTCCATATTCAAAACATATGAGCTAAGAAATTTTATTATATTATCCATAATAAAAAACATATCATTCATAAAACATAACAAAAGATTCATAACTTCATGTAAGATCATATGTAAGTTCAATGCTCATTTCTAGTTACCATACAAACATCATATGGATTAAAATGCATAAAATGTTTCGTACACTTATTCATATTGACTCATGGTTTCTCAAATACCATCAAAGTCTACATTGTCTGCAGATGAATGTTTGGATGAAGATGTAGATGATCCATACTCTTCTCTATTGTCGATGAATGCACCATCTGAGTCTACATGCATGCCCAACATTTCAGATGTCAAATTCCTTTTAGATCTATGACTAGGTTCAACAGACTCCCAGCTTGCATTCATTTCTTGTGGCAACAGCCTCTTGAAAATATTTTTTGTCTTGGAGCGAATAGTTCCTCTCTTTGTCAAATTGAAGTCATAAACAAGTATGTCAACATCATCTAATTTTAAGAGGTCAGTTTGACGATGAGTTGTATTTTGACCCTTTCTTTTTCTCTTTCTATTGACATGTTTCTCAATCACCATCTCTGGCTTGTACACACCATTGAATGGGTGTGTACTTGTTGCATACCAATGCACTTCAATTGCAATAACATCATCATTTTCTTTCTCAATATTTATAACCTTTCCTATCTGGAATGGATAACCATGTGGATCTTCAGTCGCTAAAACTACAATCATGCTACCCTACTTAATATCTTGTATTGAACCCCTGTAAAGGTCTTCCATGGCTTCACGTTGTGCACATGAACTTCACAAATCAATATACATTTATCTTTCCTTTGCTTGTGTAAACTCAATAACACCTTGAGATTCTTGTTGAACTTCAACAATATTTTTTTCTTCAGATTTGTTTGGCATATTTTGTGGCCAATGAAATGGAGTCCTCAACATTGTATCTTCATTTGTTGAACTTGAAATTATGTCACTTTGACTGTTGAAAAAATACTCCCATCAAACAGAATCAACAACATCAACGTACTCATATGTATCCTTAATGGACTTTTTAATTTCTTCCAGGCATTCAAAATAATCTACATCTATATTACGCCTCTGTGCATTATGGATTTAAACAACTGATTGTAAAATTAATAACTTTGATGAAAAAACTGGGTGATATAGAATGAACTTTAAAAATGATAAACCTGATGAAGGCCCCCATTATGTAGTAGTTGAACACTGCTATCCCCGTATAAGTTTTTTTGCATCATTTTTTTTGAAACAAAATTGATGTTGGAAGCTAATGTCATTAAGTTGCTCAATACATTTTTCTTCATGATGCAATCCCTGAATAAATATTTGCATGTCAACAGTTTCTTCTAATATATGAAAAACAAGCTCTGGAATGTATTCTTTATTGATACATTCAATCAATGATGGTAGACTTCCAACATTTTTCCTCTTCAATGTTACTGAAAAACGACTGAACATTTGATCAATATGAACATGAGTGTGTCCAACAATAAGGAAACCAACTTTCACCTTTTGAAAGATTCCCATTTCAACAAGCATGCTTAGATATCCAAACACAATTTGATTTTTATTTTCACGACTAGTGTTGTCCAACTATAGATAGAGAACTTGAGGAAGATTTCTAGACCAGTGAGTGAGCACATGATGAATTATGGTGATGGTTAGATTTGCATCATTATGAATATTTGGAGCTATGAAGTAAACCTTTGGACACATTTTTCCATTGAAAACCATACAACCAACCAAGTGAAACTGAATGAAATTCTCTTCCTGTAAATTTTCGGGTGTACGGACAAAATGTGGTAGAACTGTTTTCTTCTGGTCCATGCCATCAATTATCATACCTAAATATTTGTTTGGAGCATCATAACACTTCTTATGATGTTTGTACAACTTTTGTCTTTCACTTGATTATTGATTATGATGTTCTTGAAGTGCTTTGACTATGGAATCTGCACATGACATAAAATGAAAATATTGAGCGTATATTTTCATAGTTGATAACTATTCAATTAATATAT
>ML792950.1:128890-139393 GCA_009831015.1 Picea engelmannii
CCTCTTTCTGCCCCTTCATATTTATCTCTTCTTGATTTAAGAGTAGCACATATAATACAAATCCCCATCACTGACTTCTTAGGAATACGGATATTGTTGAATTGTTTCTTCCATATTCTTGTAAAATATGCATATGTAATAAAATTACCATTTTCTTCAACACCTTCAGCATATCCTTTGTACAAGTTGTATATTTCCCTCCTTGAAAAATTATCTGGAATATGTATTGTGTCTCTATATGGCATACACTCTCCATGTTTGGAAAAGAAATCACACATCCATGACAATGTAGTGTTTGTGAATGGCCCACTCTCCCGTCCATGATGTACCTTTGAATAAAATGATGGATCTTTTTCCAACCTTGTCTGGATTCTTGATAGACAAAGATTACCAATTGAGTGAATTTTTTTGAAAGCCTTTCTTCAAAGTAAAATATTCCCAATGCGATAATCATATCCTGTATTGGTGGATATCATGCACCCCATCAAATATGAATTTTGCATGATCTTATTCATTGAAAAATATGTATTCCTTTTATTCAAGTCATACATGTAGTCCATGCTTTTCAAACAATTATTTTGACAACATTCACTTGAAATCAATTCACTTATGGAAATTGATTTAGTGAAAAATTCTTTCATAGACCTTGTATAAATAGAATGATTTGGATTGATATAAAAAGATCTAATCCTGGTCGTAGACATAATGTTTCTTTGCAATGTCTCCACTATTTCATCATCCTCACTAGAAGGATTTTCCTTATCACCACAAGGAGTATCAAGAAAAACATTGTCAAGAGACTGAACTAGAGAATGTCGATCACCTTCATTTGTTGCAGCTGAATCATTGAGAACAACATCATCAACATAATTGTTTGGAGGAAAATCATCATCAACATTGTGTCCACCATTGACATAATCATCTTCATTGCTTTCAAAATCCCCACTTGAGTGAAAATTTTCACCATCTTGTTTAGTGCCTTGAAAACCTTCATCAGTATCTTCAAAATCCTCACTTGGAGGAAAATCAACATCAACAATGTTGATTTTTAATTTATCACCCGCGAAAGAGTGACCGCCAATGGCGTAATCATCTTCACTACTTTGAAAATCGCCACTTGAGAGATATTCTTCATCATCTTCATTACTGGCTTGAAAATCCTCACTTGGAGGAAAATCTTCATTATCCTCATCGGTACCTTGAAAATCCTCACTTGGAGGGAAATCATCAACACCAACATTGCTTCTTTTAAATTCCTCATTCGAGAAATATTGTACAACATTTCCATAATCATCATCATTACTTTTAAAATCCCCACTTGGGGGAAATTCTTCTTCATCCTCATTCGTGCCTTGGAAATCATCACTTGGAGGAAACTTTTCATCAGTACCTTCAAAATCCTCACTTGGAGGAAATTCATAATCACCAACATTGTTGTCTTTAAATTATCCATTGTTGGAATAGGGGCAGACCCAGGGTTCAACGCTACAACAACGCACCAACAAAACCCTAATTACCAGCCCTTTCGAAAACACCTGTAGAGTAGATGAAGTCTCACCCGAGGTAGAGGCAGGGGTGGTTGCAAGACTTAGGTGTCTGGTGTTAATATTATGGTAGCTGCGGGAGGTATTTACCTCCACGTGTGAACCTGACGAGAATAGAAGACTCTGGGAAGCAAGAGAAACCCTAATGAGTTGGCTAATAACCCTAGAAGCCTTGCCATCTCAAGAAGATAATTTATATGAGGTTATTAGCCTCCAAGAGAAGAAGTCGACCAGAAATAATAATAATATACTGAACAGACACATACCTAGAAGGAGAAGTCGGCCCCAACAAAACTGGTAGGACTACTATAAATACAGGGTGCCAGTTCTCATTTGTAGCATCTCAGAATTGCAGTTTCCCAGTTGGTGTGCACTGCAGCTGCATTTTGGTGCGCAGGTTTGGAGGAGGGTTCTAGGTGCAGGTGCAGCAACAACTAGTTCTCAGTATTGGCTTGAATATCTCTTGGCTAGGGTTTGGAACATCTGATCAACTTTTTGTGATGCGTTGTCCTTGGGGATTGATGCGCTACTCTTTGTTTGGCTATCTAGCCTAGGGTTTGCTTCCGGAGTAATTCTTAGTCAAGGTTAAGGTGCTCGGAGGGAGGCTTCGGCCTATGGTTGGGTGACGAAGGTATCGTCAATGGTAAAGTGAGCACACCATCTTCTATATTCTAACAGGTTATGAGCCCACACCCCTTCTGTCAGACTAAAACGCTGGAAGGAAACATAGCCGCTAGACATTGAGCTCGTTGAGGAACTGTCGCTAGGGTTACTAGTAGGAGCAGTTTCCAGAAGAACTACAGCTAGGGTTACTAGTAGAAGCAGTTGCAGAAACCCTAAACCTATTGTCGAGGCACCTCAAGTGATGAGATTGACCTAATCTCTGAATATATTAGTGCACCCTAGCCCAACACATCTCCTGGTACACTCAGAAGGCCAAGACGTGAAGTTTGGATTTCTGGTCAAATCTAGGGTTTGACCAAGTCAAGTAGCCATGACGAACTCTATGAATTCTGAGAACAAGCTAGATGGAGCCTCTAACTTCAGAGCATGGAAGACAAGGATTGAAATCATCCTTGCTAAGAATAAAGTGTTGGATATTGTGAAAGGAAAGATCGTGAAGCTAGAGTTTAAAGAAGGAGAGGAGAAGGAACTGCAGAACATTGCAGCTATGGAGAAGTTCAAAGATGTTGACATCAATTCCATGAGTATCATAATGGATTCCATAAAAGATCAATTGATACCCTACATCTCCCATCTTAACTCATCCAAGAAGATGTACGATGCCCTAACAAACCTCTTCTCAGTCAGAAACATTGGACAAGTTATGAGTCTGAAGAATGAGCTCTGTGACATGAAGATGAATGATGACAACAACATAACATCATACTTTGTAATGATCTCCTAGTTAAGAGATCAACTACAAGCTATTGAAGAGATCACTTCAGAAAAGGAATTGGTGAACATAGTACTCAATGGTCTTCCCAAGACATGGGATGCATTTGCCGCAAGCATGAATGCAAGGAAGGAGTACCCGACATTTGAAGAACTTTGGACTTGTTGTGCTCAAGAAGAATCAAGGATCAATGCCAAAGAGAAACCCCAAAAGAAGTACGATGATCAATCCTTCACAACAAGATTCAAGAACTTCAGGAACAAAAGGAAGTTTGGTTCAAGGAGGAAGCCAAATCAAGAGAAAGACATTTCATAAATACAATTCTTCAACTGTCAGAAGTACGGTCACTACAGAAATCAGTGTCTCGAGCTAAAGAAAAGGAAGGATAAACATGAAGCATCGATTGGCAAAGAAAAGGAACCTACAAAGAAGACTAAGCAGGATGGAAGAGACTTCTTCTACTAAAAGGTAACAACACTCTTCTTATTTCTTGTACATATCTTGTATATCTATCTCTTGGAAGATAATGTGTTCCAAGAAGAACTATACCCATGGAAGAACAATAAGATAAGAATGAACATCACTAGATATTACACATGAAATAATGAAATATATCATGTGAAAGCTATTACAAGATAAGCTGAAATCAGAATCAATCCTGAAGAGACTTAGAAGTCATACATCAAGAGAATATGGAGAAAGACTAATGATGACAACTAAGACAGAAGCATGGACTCTGTTAGAAAGAGAGAGCCAATTATATATTGCAGAAGACAATAAGGATGCAGATGGAAGTATGAACTCTATCAGATGGAGGGAGCCGATTATATGCACTCTTACATGAAGCATGAATTAGGAGGGAGATAATCCTATGATCCATTGAAGATGATGAAAGATATATATATCCATGGTAGTAGCCATGAAAAGACAGTACGTGTTCAACTCAACCGCAGAAGAAGACCTTTTCGAAGAGAAGCCTTAAAGTATTCCTGGTTGTCCATCCAGATCCGTGAACCGATAAATCTCTAGGGCATGGAATCTATAAGAAACTCCATGGACCCAAGAGGTAAATAAAAACATGAAGATTCCAAGAAAGAAGAATCAGAACAACCAATCATTGTATCAAAGAATCACAAGATTACCAGCCTGATAAGAACTCACTAAAAGAAATCAAGCAGAAGAACTGAAAGTCGTGATGAAGAACAGTGTATGGAAGACTTATGAATGAAAGCATTGCGAGATCCAGAACCAGAGGTTCACTCAGATGGAGGGAGGAGACTATGATGAATGATTTTTCTAGTACACCAGACTTATCTCTACATAAGTCATTATATCATCCGCAACATCCATGATTCAGAATTCGACATCAGACGAATGCAAAGAATGTTCTCCAGAGAAATTAAATAAAAAGAGTATGAAGAGAAATATCAAGATTTTGAGGCATACCAGAAAGAGACTCCTGTATGCAAATAAGAAGAAGACAACTTGGCGGAGAACCTCCAGTGCACAGCAGAAGCGTGGTGAAGATTTCCTATAACATCAAGATGACTACTCAGAAGATAAGATCTCACGATGACAGAAGAAGTACCACATGGATATGTTCCAGTTCTCCAACCATGATATACTCTACTGTTCAGATCTACATGAATCCTTCACAGTGTTCCAGACTACAATACAAGCATTATATTATCCATGATAAAGTCCAGAATGGAGAAAATGATTTCTGAAATACATATCTCCACAGATGAGAAGATAAGCATACATTTTGGTAAAAGCCTCCATTCAAGATGAAAGAACTTGCATACTCAAGCTAGAGCTCATGGAAATGACTCTCTTATCTGGAAGAGAAGACTCTCCAAACTAGAAGAAGGTATGCAAACATTTATTTTTGTGATTGAAATAACTCTCCAGTTAGGAGGGAGCATTGAAAATATTATTTATTGAAAAATAGTCTAGATTGGACAGATGCTTTCCTGTTCGGAAAGTGGATTGAGATTTCTGACGAACAATGACTTCCCATTGTAGTTAACATGGGAGGTAGATTCATTGTTGATGTATCATAGACAACGAACTCCCATTGTGGATAACATGGGGAGTAGTCTAGGACATTCATTCTTCTTGGCAGTCACTCTGATTAGTGGTCAAGTAGAATGGTCTGCCTCGTCGAGCAGTCATTCTTTTGAAGTTCACAGTTGTGAGTAGTTTCAAAGAATCATTCGTTTTGGAGGTTGATGCAGGACATACATTCCTCGAGGGCAGACTCATTCTCTCCGAGTTACATTTTGTTTAGTGTTGGAGGAATGGCCCAGGGTGGGGAATGGTCCAGACAATTATTCCTCGAGGGCAGACTTATTCTCTCCAGGTTACTCTTTTTTTAGTGTCGAAGGAATGGCCCAGGTTGGAGAATAGTCCAGGATCAATAATCAGGGACAGTTGTTTCTCAAGGGTAGACTCATTCTCTCCATGATACACTTTGTTTAGTGTCGGAAGAATGGCCCAGGGTGGGGAATAGTCCAGGACAGTCATTCCTTAGGGTAGACTCATTCTCTCCAGGTTACACTTTGTTTAGTGTCGAAGGAATGGCCCAGGGTAAGGAATGGTCCAAACATTTCTTAGGGAAGACTCATTCTCTCCAGGTTACACTTTGTTTAGTGTCAGAGGAATGGCCCAGGGTGAGAAATGGTCCAGGCTCAGAAATCAGAAATAATCCTTCTTCCTTGGTTGAGAAGAATGGGGCAGATAGCCCATTGTTGATGTTATATATTGAGGGCAGACATTCTTTCAGATCTCACATACGTGAGTGAAAGATTGGCCCAGATGATTATTGCTGATATTCTATACTGAGGGCAGACACTCTTTCAGATCTCACAGACGTGAGTGAAAGATTGGCCCAGATGATTCAGTTTTTATCATAACATTGTTTCTATGCAGAAGAAGACTACTGTGGTGGAAGACATTCTTTCACATCTCACAGACGTGAGTGAAAGACTGGCCCAGATGATACAGTTTTTATCATAACATTGTTTCTATGCAGGATGCTCTCAAGTGTTTGTTATGAAGACTATATGACAGTAGATGAGAACTATTGTGGTGAATATGTTTCATTGTTTGCAACCATACGTTGTTGATCAAGTACTTATGTGTTACTTGATGTGGTAGTGAACCACTGGATTGTAGTTATGTACTACTATGAATAGACACATGTGTGTTCTATCCTCGTTCTAATTGCCTTGAAGACTATCAATAGTTTATTGGAGATAATGATCATTCAGATGAATGATGAACAGAGGTTTTCCAGATGGAAAATAGTTCAGAGCCTTTTACTCTTCTTGTATCACTCCATGGTGAGAGTGACTTATCTAGCATCATATCTAACTACTCAAATAAAGTATGGTTTCGAGAGATGATCTAGTTGATGATGATGGTGATGCTCATGATCTAGTCATGAAATAGTCTAGATGACTATATTGATGCTACCAGGTAAATGGTGTATTTTGTGCTCAAGTCCATTACCTATAAATACCTTTGTAGCTAGGAGGGAGTGTTAATATTATGGTAGTTGCGGGAGGTATTTACCTCCACATGTGAACCTAACGAGAATAGAAGACTCTGGGAAGCAAGAGAAACCCTAATGAGTTGGCTAATAACCCTAGAAGCCTTATCCACTCAAGAAGATAATTTATATTAGGCTATTAGCCTCCAAGAGAAGAAGTCGGCCAGAAATAATAATAATATACTAAACAGACACATACCTAGAAGGAGAAGTCGACCCCAACAAAACTGGCAGGACTACTATAAATACAGGGTGCCAGTTCTCATTTGCAGCATCTTAGAATTTCAGTTTCCTAGTTGGTGCGCACTGCAGTTGCATTTTGGTGCGCAGGTTTGGAGGAGGGTTGCAGGTGCAGGTGCAACAACAGCTAGTTCTCAATATTGGCTTGAATATCTCTTGGATAGGGTTTGGAACATCTGATCATCTTTTTGTGATGCGCTATCCTTGGGGATTGATCTGCTACTCTTTGTTTGGCTATCTAGCCTAGGTTTTGCTTCCGGAGTAATTCTTAGTCAAGTTTAAGGTACTCGGAGGGAGGCTTCGGCCTATGGTTGGGTGACGAAGGTATCGTCAATGGTAAAATGAGCACACCATCTTCTATATTCTAACATCTGGAACCTTAGTTGGGACACAGATCTGTGATTATATATCTTAATAAAGCACTTATCACCATCAGTTCCTTAATATGCAATCAATAACCACTTCGCTGATAAAACAGAGATTTGCAACATTCACACTAATCTAACATATTTAAGCACTTAACATAAACCAAGAAGTAGATCTAGCGGATCAAGCACTGAGCACATTCATTTAGGTCAGATCTAACAATCTCATATATCATTAGCACTAAGCATAAGCAGGTCTATCTAATCATCTCAAAGAACTTAGAAAAAGAAGACATAAACACACCAAGATAAGCACAAAGTAGAACAATACAATGTTTACGTGGTTCACCCCCACCCTGGGGCTACTTCCACCAACTTTTCTTCTTTATTGTCTTCAGTCAATCAGTTATAGGAACAGAGCCACCAAAATCCCACTCCGCATAGGATAGGAGATCTGTGCACATCTCTCCAGATCCTCCTTCCCTGAGATGGATCATAGCACTAAGCCTTCTACAATCACTTGCACTCAGCTCTACAAGTCTTACACAATATGCACAGAGCACTTACAATCCCTCAATCACATATATCTAGCACTTAGCTCATCGGCACATCTTTTGTTTCTTACATTGCCTAGACTTCTATTTATACTTACAAAATAGGCCTAACCATGGGTAAACCCATGGGCCGACATCCCATACCCATTACATAATCCAAAAAATCCTAAAAGGACCCAAAAGTGGGCCGAGATCCTTCGATATCAACTTCCTCTTGCGCTCCTCCTTCGACAGGCTTTCGAAGTCCCAAAATAGGTCAATATGACCAAGAATCTTCCAAAACTTGGTCAAGGGCCAACTTGCCCCCAACACTCACCTGTGACTCATCCCGAGTCACTCTGGTCTGACTAGTTCTACCTCAAATTCCTTGAGCTGCTTCGACCTGTTGTTGTGCGATGGCCTCTTGCTCGGTGAACTCCTGGATCACTACGTTGTTCACAGACCCTTCTAGGGGATATTCTATTGCGATGAAAACCTGTTCTAGCTCTGCTCCTCGGCTTTCAACCTCTATGAATAATTGGCATGATTTATCTTGGACTGGTTGAATCCGTTGAGTAACTTCCATCACTCTGCTTTGAATCGTATGGATCTGCTGCTAGGCGGTGCGTTTCTCTTAAGACCGCTTCATTTTTTCTATGGCCGATAGGGCCTTCGGTTGTGCCTGTAGTGTGTCTGCATGTTGCTTCACTTCATGGAGCTGTGACTCCAATTCCTATAACTCTGGATTCTTTGTGAGGTTCTCGTATGTTTGGGCACTGCGATTACTCAACTGCTTGCATTCCAAGGCAAGAGATTTTAGTCTATCAACTGCGCTACGGGCAGTTGCTTCCCTTTGGTCTCTTACTTCTTGAGGATTCTCAGGCATAGTGCAGAGTTCCAAGTCTACTATGCGCTATTGGAGCTGTTGGATTACTCCTTCAAGTTGTGCCACCTGCTGTGGAACTCACTCTTCAGTCTTTACTTCTACGACTGTCACAGAGCGAAGTGCTCTGTGAACCATTTCCTTTACTTCAAGTTGCTCTGCGAGCAACTGTTCCTTGCTTTGCTGCAATTGTGTTTTTTCTTCATCCCACTTTGCTTGGAGAGAAATCTTTTCCCATTTTGTAGTACTTTGTTGTTCTACAAGGTCTCCCTGTACTTGTACCAAAACCAGGGTGGCTTGCGTTGTTTCTTCCTGAGCTCGTCGAAGGTGAGCTTCGACTGTATCAGTGATTTGGTGGAGTTGAGTTGCCTCATCTCCCAGTTCTGGTGTTCCTACTGATAGAGGCGCAATGGAGACTACGTGGTTGGACTGTAGTGCCCCCTGCACCCCTTGGAGCGCATCCTTAATCCAATTGAACACCTTCTCCTGTTTAGCTTCTTTCTTCTCTGCTATCTCCAGCGAAGCATCATTCAGGGCCGCTACAATGAAATCGAAGTCATCCGGGGTGAGAATAGTTGCAAACTTGGTCATGGTTGCTTTCACTTTATTTTGGGAGGCAGGCTTCGGTGGAGAAACTTTCCTTTTATTCGAGGGGTCCTCCTCCTTTCTAGGTGGTGTTACCTCGCCTTTATTTTGCTCGGTTTATATGCCATCTATCTCTTCGCCATCACCATTTTTCTCTGGTGAGATGGAAGCAGTCTTTACTGAGGTACTGTCTATATCCTGAAATTCTTTCGTCTTCTTTGTCTTGCTAGGTCAAGGTGTATCCTACGCAGTTTCTGGGCTGTCGATGTCGGATATCTCCACAGGGTCTGCTGGAACAAGGAAGTCTTATGACCATTCCTTGGTGATCTCCTCCAAATCTTCCTCTGTCAGCTTGTAGTATGACTGTAACTGTTACTTATGTCCATCTGTGCGCACTGTAATATATATGAAATGCTTATCTGCGTTGAACTTCATCAAGGGCCTAAATCTGTGGAGAGTATTTAGAGTGATACGAGGGTCGGACTAGATGGATACCTTCAGCTGATTGTAGTATGTGTGGAACACAAAATTTGACTGTCATTGCTTATTCATGTTGCTTGACTACCACAATGTACTAAACTTCATGGACAATGGTTCAAAGGGCCAGATGTCTGGGAAGGTCGCACCTTTCGGCATCTCCCAGGCAATGAAAGCAATCAGGATCAATAGCCAACTAAAATGAAATTCGTATCGCTGGTCTTGTGCTTATCTGTAGTTGATTTCTAATTGGTTCACTAGGTACTTCACCCAATTCATCTAAAGTCCTTCTACACACTTCCCTGCGAGGTCGACTACAAAACCAGTGACTTAGGTGGGTCGTTTCTTTCATACTAACTTTCCTGCGATCAATTGATAGACGAGGAGCATTGCGCCACTCTAGATCGAAGCTACCTTGTAGCCTCGTGCTCATTTCTTGACATCTCCATAAGTGTCTTTTATCCTTTGAGCTAGAGTGTGATCCATGGTTTTTCTGGGGTAGAAATCATGTGGGTCAGGGCCTTGCATACTTGGCCCAGTGATCCGATTGATCAACGTCAGATCCATTGTAATACAACGGTTTAACCACAAGTATCTGCCATGGTAACAGGACAACAACAGCTTGATGCATGCATTCATGATCCAGGTGGATATTGGTGGCTACCCACCTTTTCCGACTGGCTCAAAACAGTTTTCTGGCAATTTTGGCAATTTACTATTTTTAGCAGGTTTTAATTTCCGGGGCCATTTTGAGGGCCTAAATGAAGGTTTTTTGAGATCAAGGTTCTCAATGATATCCAAAGGCATGATTTATCCCCCAAAATGAATCTCCTCGACGATACCTTTCCAACGAGCTATCACACGCCTAAAACGGAGATCTTGTGCAAAAGTTACAACCCCAGGAAGTTGATGTACTAACTTACCCAA
>ML792950.1:160109-195201 GCA_009831015.1 Picea engelmannii
GAACCATTATAGCTCTTGCTGCCAAGATGAAATGGAAGTTGCACCAGATGGACGTGAAGACAACTTTCCTGAATGGTGTTATTGAAGAGGAAGTGTATATAGAGCAACCCCAAGGATTTGAGGTTGAAGACAGGAAGTCTCATTTATGTCGATTGAAGAAAGCCTTATACGGATTGAAGCAAGCTCCCAGAGCTTGGTATGGCCATATAGACAGTTTCTTGACGAGCTTGGGCTTTACCAAGAGTAAAGCAGACTCAAATCTCTACTTCAAAAATATGGATAATGAACCAGTAATATTACTACTGTATGTGGATGACTTATTCTTAACTGTAGAAGAAAATCTCATCACTGAATGTAAATAGAGACTTGCCACAGAATTTGAAATGAAAGACCTTGGTCTAATGCATTACTTCTTAGGCCTTGAGGTATGGCAAAGTCCAGAAAGAATCTTTCTTAACCAAGGGAAGTACACAGTCGAAATCCTAAAGAGATTCGACATGCTAGAATGCAAGTCCATGAATACTCCCATGGAAGCGAAGCTGAAGCTGTTGGTCGATACTTCATCAGATTTGATAGATGCCACACTATACAGACAGATTATTGGATCACTGATGTACCTGATGAACACCAGACCAGACATCTGTTTTGTAGTGAACACCTTGAGTCATTTTCTAGTAGAGCCCAGACGTGTTCACCTAGTGGCTGCAAAACATGTGATGAGGTACCTTAAAGGTACAATGGACTATGGTCTCAACTATGATGGAGATCATGACTTCACATTGAGTGGATATACTGATGCAAATTGGGTAGGAAGCGTTGTAGACAGAAAAATCACTTCCGGATGTTGTTTCAGTTTGGGATCAGCCATGATCTCGTGGTAGAGTAGGAAGCAATCCAGTATTTCTCTCAGCACAATGGAAGCATAGTACATTGCCGCATGTTCTGCTAGCTGCGAAGCTATATGGCTTCGAAATTTGCTGACAGGCCTATTTGACTTGAAGATGACAATAATCGCGATTCTATGTGACAACCAGAGCTGCATAAAGATGACAGAGAATCTTGTATTCCACGACAGGTCAAAGCACATAGAGATCCGCTATCATTTCATCTGTGACATGGTACAGAGAGGAGCCTTGAAGCTCCAATACATTAGCGCAGATGAACAGGTTGTTGACATGTTGACTAAGCCTCTATCTCATGTAAAGTTTGAACACTTTCGAGATAAGCTTGGTATAGTCCAAAAGGACCCTCCCTGAAAGGGGGAGTATATATATATTCCTTGCTTCTGACCTCGCTGTTAGACGTAAAGCAAGATGAGTCATTTCTTTTGACCTCGTTGTTAGACGTAAAGCATGACGTTGTGTGTTCCTTGCTTCTAATCTCGCTGTTAGACATAAAGCAAGATGAGTCACTACTTCTGACCTCACTGTTTGACGTAAAGCATGACGTTGTGTGTTCCTTGCTTCTGACCTCGTTGTTAGACATNAGCTGTTAGATGTAAATCAAGATGATTCGTCGCTTCTAACCTCGTTGTTAGACGTAAAGCAAGATGATTCCTCGCTTCTGACCTAGTTGTTAGATGTAAAGCGAGATGATGATGTCTTCCTTGCTTTTGACCTAGTTGTTAGACGTAAATCAAGATGAGTCATGCTTCTGACCTCGTTGTTAGACGTAAAGCATGACGTTGTGATTCCTCGCTTATGACCTAGTTGTTAGACGTAAAGCGAGATGATGATATTCCTTGCTTCTGACCTAGTTGTTAGACGTAAAGCAAGATGTGACTAACACTGAGATACCAGCTTAACAGCTGTGACATTGAGTCAGTGTAGTATTTCCAGCCTAGTGCTGTGATGAGGTATCATTTTTTTTACTGATACATATTTGATGCAGATGATGATAGCATTATTTCGAGAATGATGATGCTGCTAATGAAGAAAACTTCCGATGACTTGTAAATATGCTAGCCAATGTTTCAAGATGATATTGACGATACTATCCTCCTGATGCCACTAATGATGCAGACCTCTCTTGTATGATGCTGATGAAAAATACCCTTCTTGTTAAGGGGGAGTGTTGAAATAATGTAACTACCAAGAGCATTCTTATTATTATTGTTATTTTATTATTAGGATTAATCCCCATTGTGGATTAATCATGTCGGTAATTGTATTAGGACCAAATCCCCTTTTGCAGATTGGTCATCGGAAAATTGTAATAGGCAGAATAAGAAGTCGGCCCCAATAATTATTATTGAATACCCAGAATTAATTAAAGGTGGGTTTACCCACCCAGAGTGAGAGGTTGGCCCTGCCAGTGAAACCCTTTCACACGTGCCAGTCTTGTATATATAGGAGGCTAGCGCCTCACTTTAAATACACAACTCACTTGCTCATTATCTTACAAGGCAAACTGCAATTACCAGTTAGAGAGAGGAGAAGAAGAGTGGCGCATCTCTTAGGGCGGACTATATGTATTGGTTTGAGTTATCTCTTGAACATTGTATAAGCTATTTATGATAAGGAAGTTTTTGATGGGTTTTCTTCCAGTATAGGGTTTCCCAGGATAAATGTTATGTCTCTTGTGAATGTGTATTTCTCAATGATCTTGTTCTTATGATGATCTTATCTATTGACATGAAAAGAACTATAATAATGGCATAAACATTAACACCAAACCGCCTTGTTGATAATATTTTATATTCAGATTATTTTCCTCGGCCCTGATTTCAAGGAAAATCAGTTAATGAGGAAGGATGGTAGTTGGACAACCAACTACCATAAATAAATCAAGATATGGTAGATTAGGTTGGGAAAACTGAAACTATCAACTATAGGTACAACAACGCACCAACTCTATAGATTAGATTGACCCTAGTTCCTTCTGACATAAGGAAGGGGACAGGTCGAGAACCTTCCCGAGGGGTTACGTGCAAGGGAGTTACGAATAGAAAAATGAGAGGATAGAGGGATGTGTGCAAGAGAAACATAAGAGAGAAGAGAGCAGAAAAGATCTGAATCTTGGGTCAGAGAGCCTAGAAAACCTGACCTGAGTTGAGAAGGTTGTGAGCTTGATACTGTGAAGGTATCTGACAAACCTCGTGGAGGCCTGAGTTTGGTGCGTGTGGGGAAATCCCTACCAAGAGTGGTGTGAAGGAGAGTGTCCTTCACAAATTGTTGAGAGCCAGATAGAGAGGTTCCTTGGTGGTATCATGAATTGGCACGAGGGTGCCTGTAGTCGAAGTGATCAATCATGTAGAGCCTATGGTTTGGTGGAAAAGAAAACACCCATAGTCAGTTGGTCGGCTATAACCTGTAATAGATAAGTATTTTTCACTATGTAATGTAATTAGAACAATAAATTTATGCCTATAATGGTGTTGTAAATGTGTATGCCTGGATAATGGACTTGTCCCATTTGGAAGCAATTATACCCAAACGATTAAGTGATGGAATGGAATTTCCTGTGTAGTGCATAATTGAGCAGAAGGACCCTCCATCTTACCTAGAATACTCAAGGAGATGTACAAATGATTTCCTCCCGTGAATGACTTGATGGATATATCTATATATATTTGCACCTCCTGTGTGTGCAATAGGTTACCTATTGCAGTCTGTTGCCTGTGAAAGGAATCCAGGAAAATAAACTAAGAGATGAATGATAAAGTCCAAGAGTAAGTGTCTTGGCCAATTTGGAAATGGACTACAAAGTCCCTGAAGACCGGGTAAGGCCATAGAAAATATTTAGAAGATCTCCTTGAATGACTAAGTACAATATCAGACTGTTAACTTGTGAAAATCCTGTGTTATGAGTGGATGGAATCCCAGCCTTTGATTTAAAGCGACAAGATGATCTCAATCATTAGATGGAAGATCTCCTTGGCAAAGAACTTTGTTTCAATCTTGAGGGAATCACAGTCGTTGGATCGACGTCGCGAATAAATCTCGACCCTTTCTCGGAGTAGGATATGATGCTTGTAGAAGAAGTACCTCAAGTCAACCAGAGTCGTCGATCTGTTTCGTTGGTCAGAAGTTGTCGATCAGAGTAGCCTTGGAAAACTAAAGTGAAGGTACTCTGATGGGAAATGTCTCGAGGGGCAATCTGGACCATTGATCGGAGTAAAGGTGAGATCAATTCTCAGCCGTAGATTTTCATAGGATCTCGTCTAAGCAAGGTTAAGGGGGGAGGTGATGTCTTGTTGACATCGTGCTGACGAGAAGTGTCTACATACTTGAGGATGATACTTAGAAACCTATAATTGGATGAAGATATTAAGAATGGATTTCTTTCAAGCTCAGGCCTTTGATTGGGCACTTTAATTATAGAACGTAGTATCTATGGGTGGAGAGATTTCCACCGTTGATCAAAGATTAGGTTGTCATTATACTTATGCATGGGGTTGATAAGGAGCTCCGATGAAAAATATTTGAGGATGAATCCAAGCCATTAGATCCATCAGAGAGTCTACAGGAAAGGATTTGCACCATCATATCCAAATTAATGTTTATCGTCAGAGTGTGGTGTTCAGAGTAACCTTAGAATGTCGATGCATAGGATCTCTGATGGTAAGACTCTGAGGGATGATCTAGACCATAGATAAGTAGAGTATGAGGAGAGATCTTAGGCGCTCTATCTATGACCACCCCAAGGGGGAGTAAAATACTATGACCATGACATGATGATGTGTAGTACCACCATGGAAATGAAGTGACTTTGGCCAATGGAAGCCTAAAAAATTTGAATGGGGGTTTAGGTGGAAATTTCATGCCACATGGAATCCACTATGCGAGTGTGGGTCCCTTCAAGCACGAAGGCCTTAGGATTGTGCCTGAAACCTTAGTCGTTATATCCACTGGCTAAGAGATCTCATTCATAGATCTTATACACAAAATCTGGGGTGTTAACCCCGAGGTTGACTTAATTAATCACCCCATAATCCATAGGTTTAACTTAATTACCTCGTAATCACCAGATGTCATATATCGGGAGTTCACTAAGTTTATACCTCGCACAAGGAAAGTCCTAACAACCCGGTGCTCGTGGCTACATGTCACGAATCGATGCATCCATGCGACATCCTTGAAAGTTCCACGTGTCACATGGCAGTGGTGCCACGTGTCATGTAGATTTGGCACATTTGGGACAGAGATCCATGGAAAATTGGTGCCACGTGTTGATTGGTATGAGTTCCACATGTCATTCCAGGTGGCATACAGTGGCAAGTCCACGTGTCATGACATGTCTGACTGAGAATACACCTCATCGAGTGATGTGTTGAAAGTGGGCCCAATTGGGTGTAGAGGCCTTAAATTAGTACCTTAAATATCATTCGTCGGATTTGAAGTTGGAGAGATCTCCACCGTAGATCTCATTCCGAGGAGGTCAATCGGATCCTGGACCACCAGGATTTTGGTTTCAAAGAACATTTGAAAGGGGTCGGTGACCCAATGGTCGATAGCCTGGTGATCCAGTGTGACGTTAGATGATGTCGCACAACCAATCGCCTATGGACATATGTCAGTGCATGAATGGGAGAGCCAAGCACCCTATGGCGACATGCACTCCATGTCAAGAGGTCAGGTGTCGCACAGTGGGGGTGCTACATGTCACACTATTTTGACCTAAGTTAGTATAGATCTGAGGGGAAATGAGTGCCACATGTCACGCGGTGATGATGACCATATGTCATACCATGGTTAGGCCAGGTGGCGAAACCCGACAGGGCTATGTGTGTGAAGTGCCAACTCATTCCAGATCAAGCATCTAAGGTTGGAATGAGCACAGACCCTCTCCGTGGGCCGATGGTTCGGTAACTCAACGGGACGCGGGAAAGCATCACTAAACTATTACATCACAAACAAGTGGCACCTTATGACAAGCCACACACCTTGAGCACTAGATCATGTCATATCGAGCCTTTGGGTGTATAAGACTTTGGAAAATTGGTCAAGGTATGGGACCAAATAGGCCTAGATTATAGAAGAACAAGTAGTAGGTGCCACACCAACAACCACATCTACATTAGAGGGTGATGTGGAGACACATGGGTGCCATGTGGCATTATAATGGAAGAATACTTAAAAACTTTAAGAGGCCATATGTTTTGATCTAGAAATTGGATTGAAACAAATTTATAGTCGTTGGAAATCTCTCAACGAGTAGAAGGCGATGATATCCTTTTGAATAGGATTTGAGTAGGTGAGGAAAAATGAAATTTTAATACCCCATCCCTTAAAGGGTAATTAGGGAGTTGGGTGTGTTATAAAATGGTATCAGAGCATGCAACAACACTAGGCTTGGATGGGCCAGAGATACCAATTACAGAACTGGTATAACAAGGCCAATATGAGCCTATTGGAAATAGTGTTCTCTGCGTCAAAAGGTTGTTGATTATCTGCACAAGATCCTTGAGGAGGATGATAGAATATTGAAACCATACCTTGGAAATTCTTACTGAATTGCAACAAAGGAAGTATATTGTCCCTTTGTAAAATTGATGACTACTCTTACAGGAGTAGGAATATGTTGATAGGCATTAATGATAAGACCTAAGTGCAAAAAGGGAAGAAATAACCAAATCATGTTATAGGAACATCAGGACTCTATAAAATGAATGGACTGGTGGTTGTAAATTTTCCTATAAGTATGGGTTGATAGAACCCTTGTAATCATAATTGTTATTTAATAAAATACTAATCCTTGTGTGAATAACTCCTCATTAGAGGACTGATGAAAATGTGTAAGGTCAATTTACTTGACCTATAATGGTTGAAACCTGCAGTGGGGATAATCTATTTAAGCAAGATAAAGAGGATTCCTTTGGGACTATTGATAATCCTGATAAAAAGGCAAAGTGAGATGGGCATATAGGCCAGTTTACGATCTCTTTGTTGTACAAAGATATGGACATGCTTATTGACTGAGTATTGGATTATGCATGAAATGCAAGATGAGGACATCTTGTAATGCATATTATAATGGTTGCATGTATGTAACATGCAAATAGACTCAATATAACCTATGGTGGGTTAAAGGGCATGGTCTTTTAATGGATCTTTTAGATGAGGATGACCTAAAGACAACTGGGAAATTAACAACATGAATGACATGTTGGTAATGTTAATGCCTATTGCCTTATGATGATAGGATTGTAATGATAAAACAAAGACCAATGTGAGGTCTGGTAAAGGAAGTGCTAGAGCATTCCTAGATGACCAATGAGTCAAACTAACATCCAAAGGTGAATGGTAGTCATATGAATATGGATTGGTATGATTAGAGAGTAGTAAGAGGGAATTTAGTAAAGGATTCCCTTGGAAGAGGTTTGTTGACCAAGAATGGTTAGTGGCAGGAAGAGAGATTGAATAGTTATCTTACTGCCTTGGGTAATGTAGTGACTACCCATCTAAAATGTTGAATTGTGGATTGATTTTGTAACCAAAGAGAAAGAGTGGTTTCTTGTTGGTTGTTTCCATGAAGAGAAGACAACATAGTTAAGAATATTCCTATGAGACTTGTGATAAGAATGGTTGTAAGATCTCTGGGAGGAAGTATATGGATGTTTGAAACATCCATGTGTGTGAATGACATGGAAAAGAGGTGCAAGCAGTGGACATGCATGTTGAATATTTATCTATGTTTATATATGTTTGAGTGTATGGATTGAATGTGTTATAGATTTTCCTAGTATGAAGACAGGAATGAAGATGTCTATGAGACTAATCATGTGGATGGTTGTAATTTCTCTTTAAAGAAGACCGGTATTAGTATCAGATAAATATGAAAAAACAATATAAAATTGTGCAAGCAATGCACACTCATAATACATACATATATATACTTATATGCTTGAAAGCATGATATGACTGCCTAAGTAAGAGGGCAGTGAGACAAGGAGTGTGCTTTCCTGGACTAAATAATGCCATGGATGAACCTATGATGAAGGGTTTGAGTGTTTTTGTTAAAATAATAAATTGAGGAAGTATGAGCTTCCTCAAAGGGAGCTAAGAAGAAATGCTAAAAGAGCAATGAGCAAGAGTGACCTTTAGTTGGTTGTTATCTTGTAAATAGAGCAACATAATTATGATTTTATTGATGAGATCGTTCATGTAAGTGACTATAAAGCCTCATCAAAACTGGATAATGTTAAATAAATATGAATGAGGTAAAAAGGTGCAAGTGATGCACATACATATAGGTAAATATACATATGCATGTTTAAAAGTATGATATGAATGCCTAAATAAGTGAGGCAAGATTTGTACTTGCCAAATCTAAGTAATGCCATAAAGGAATAGCTTACTCCATTTTAAGAAGTCTAATTAGTTTGTTTGAAGATTAGCTTGAGGAGGATGTACTCCACTCCTCAGGAAGAGCTAGTGTAATCTGTTGAAAGAATAATGAGCAATGATGCTCTGATGATATGATAGAGGAAAATATGATTATGCCTTTGATAATTTCATGAGAATGATTGTGAACAATCATAAGTCAAATGAATTAAATCAAAAGCGACATGGAAAATATGAGGTGTGCCTATGGTAAACACCCATAGACTTATGCCAATGCATGTGGTTAATTGCATGAAAGAACAATTGAATAAAAAAATGATAGAATAATGTGCATGTGTGAATGTGCAAACTAGGATGCATATTAAAGATGCATGCTTATATTCCTTATGGAAATTTTGGGTAAACCTATGAAATGATAAGGCTGAGATGACTTAGGATTGAAGTCATTTCAGATAGTGATAGATATGCAACAAGAGAGTTGCATGATAAAGGAATTTCTGGTGGAGGATTTGTGTAAAGTCTCTGTTAGGAAAACAAAGTTATAATGTTAATGACTAATGGAAATTTAGGCAGTAGGATGCAATCCTATCTACATAAGAATCATGGATTACATTCTAAAACATAAACATATGAATAAAAGACCGACAAATGAACGTCGACCATTCTGATGTCTGAATGGTAAAGTTTGGAACGCACAGGCTCATAATTCATTGTGAACAAAAAGCTTATTGTTGTAGCATGTTGGTATACCCACAGTGATGCAGGAGCATCTCAAGCGAGCCAGCACGGAGACAACGGACAGCTGGAAAAGTGCCCAGCACGAATTTTGAAATTGTCTTAAAGTATTAATGAAGCCATTAAGGAGGAGCGCCTTTGTATAATGTAAACGGACCTTGAGCAATTCACTCTCGTCCTTAGTAGATAGAAGGCATTTATGGTAGTTAATGCAGGTAGATAGAATTGAATGTGTAGATTAGACAGTTTAGAGCGCAAGAGGGAAACGGGACATAGACACCCTCATTGTACATTGTAACATTATGAAGAAGAGCATAGAAGAGAAGCAGAGAGCTGTGTAGCAGACTCAATGTACAAAAGTTATGAATTAATACAAAGAAATTTGTGATTCAGGCTCATGGTGTTCATATATTCTCTATGTATACATCTTTGAATGTTATGCTCACAATTGTTTTACTCTTTCTGTCATGCAATTGCTTTTATGCTATGTATGAATGATTTTCTTGTTGAATGTTTGAAATCTGAGAGGAAAGGGTAATGAAATGAGTTTCAATTGTTTATCTATCTAAGCAAGAGTTCCTACAAGGAGTGCAGTTGAATTGTCCGCAAGGAGTGCGTTGACAAAAGGTTCAGAGGTTTGTCTCTGAAAGCTCAGGAGAGATAGCTTTTGTTCTCATTTCCACATAGGTGCAGTTAGGCACAGGAGCTGTGCAAGGAGTGCGTAGGCCGAGTGAAGCTTCAGGGTTGTGAACCTGAGCGAAGAATATAGAGACTGCTGCTGCAGGAGTGCGCAGGGTCGAAGGGATTCAAGCACTTGAAAGTGTTTGAAAATCTGTCGCAAGGAGTGCGTGCAAGTGTTTTCCTGAAAGGTTCAGAGTTGGAGAAAGTTCAGAAGGATCTGAAGTCTTCAAAAAATTTTGAAGGAAGGTAAAGAGACCAAGTACCTTGAAAGGTTGTAAGAAGGCGTAGTGATGAGGGACCACAGGAGGATGAGCTCTCAGAGGAAGAGACGGACAGTCGAAATTCTCAGTAGAGAATCCGTGAAGTCCCGTGAGCCGTCAGATCCCACAGAGAAGCAAGGGAGTTATGGCGAAAGCATCGAAAGGTTCTAAGCTCAAGAGGAGTAGGACCGTAGATCCAAGCCACAAGGGTCGTTGGATTTACACGTGGATACTTGTATCAGGTTTTCGTGGGTGGAAGTCCCGTAAACCTTGCAACAGGAATCGCGATATTCCAAAACGTGAAGTCCCAAAGGCTAAGAGAACAGTGTGGGGCCAGAGGAGTCAGCAAAGTGGATATGTGGCGCACTATTGACACAGAGTCAAACTCCGTTGACCGTTTCGGAGTTTCGGAGAGTGAAGTTATGAAAACATTGTAGTTGGATTTGCAATATTGTGAAGTCTGAAGTCCTGATGGAGTAAATGGGCGTTGAAAGTCAACTTTGTGAGCGCGTCAGAATTTCGGAACATTGGGTTTCGGGAATCGCAGGAACAAGTGGTTGGACACCGCGACCGCCGAAATCACGATAGGGAAAAGTCCGAAGAGAAAGAGGAAGGGTCAACATTGACTATTTTTGGGTTTTGGAGATTGGAACCAAGGCTCTTGACCAACGGATTCGCGAAAGTGCGAAGTCCAATCTCCTAAGTGTAAAGAGGGGATCCCATGAGAATTGTTGTGGGTTCAGATTTCCCGATAGGGAAATAGAAGAGTCGTTTTAGAGTTCTTCAGGCCAGGGTAAAGGAAAGATCCTGTGTTGACGTGGACCTTCCGACTTGCGGGTTGTGGAGGGGGGTGCGTAGCCGTCAAGTTTGGTATCAGAGATCAAAAAGGTTCTTTGTTTTCTGTAGCAGAGAAAAGGAGAATTCACCATGCCGCCAAGGAGAAGGGACAGGCAAACACCCGATCCACCAGAGGAGAGGGAAATTCCGAGGAGAAGGGGTAGGTAGATGACTGATCCAACCATGGAGAGAGAGATGCATGACTTATGAGCCAGACTCGAAGACATGGAGACATCACAAAGACGCACAGTCAGTGCTGGGGATCTTAGTGATTCCGAAAGTGAAATTGAGGCTGAACATGAAGAATAAGTTGCAGTTGAAGATGCAGCAAACGAACGCTTGATTAGAGCTATTACAAGAATGGGTGCAAGAACGAAGATGGATATTCCAGTTTTTGAGGGAAATTTGGATGCGGAGAAGCTTCTAGACTGGATTAGATCTTTGGACACATACTTTGACTATGAAGATGTCGAAGAGGACAAGAAAGTCAAGCATGATGTCACAAGATTGAAGGGACATGCAACTTTGTGGTGGGATGAACTACAAGCTGACAGACGTTGCAAAGGCAAGAAGAAGATTAAGAGCTGGGATAGAATGATCGCAAAGATGAAGGAGAAATTCATTCCCAGAGATTACCAGATCACTCTGTTCAGGAGGATGCAGAAGTTGATGACAGTGAAAGAATACACTGAAGAATTCTACAAGATGAACATCAAGGCAGGTCATCGGGAGAGTGATGATGAAAAGGTTGTCAGATATATGAATGGTCTGAGATATGACATCCAGGATGAGATGAGCATGGTAACCATATGAATGGTTGACGATGCTTATCAGATGGCTCTGAAAGCGGAAGATAAGCTGAGTTGAACGCAGGGTCAGAGAGGCCGAGGCAGAAGTCAGCCAAGAGGCAAATCAGTTGCCCAGGATAAATATAAGAAGCCCAAGGAGGACTGGAAGAAACCTCAGACTCGATCTGAAAGAGGTGGAAGTTCACAGCGAGGGAAATATGATGAAAAAAGAGGACAACATACTGAGCAGAGAGGAGATTATGCTGATAATAGTACTTTCCCTTGTACTAGAGGTAGAGGAAGAGGAAGAGGTGGAGTAATAACATGCTTCACATGTGGAAAGAATGGGCACAAGTCTTACGAGTGTCCAGATAAAAAGAAAGAGGGTGGAGAAGCTCACATCACCGAGGCACGGAGGCGATATGTTGAGGTAGAAGATGTTGAAGGCGGAAGATCGTTGATGATCCGAAAAGCTCTTTTGACACCAGAGAAAGAGGTGGAGAGTTCAGTCCAAAGAACCAGACTTTTCCGGACTGCTTGTAAAACCAAGGACAAGGTATGGAAGATCATTGTGGATAGTGGTAGCACAGATAATCTCATTTCTACGGAGATGGTAGAAAAGCTGGAGCTGGAGACGATTGACCATCCAAGCCCATACAAAATTTCGTGGCTACAAAAAGGATATCAGGTAACTGTCACTAAACAATGTTTAGTTGAATTTAAGATAGGAGGATATAATGATAAGATATTATGTGATGTTATTCCCATGGATGTTTGTCATCTATTGCTGGGTAGACCATGGCAATATGACAGGAATGTGATTCATGATGGAAGAATGAACACATACACCCTAGAGAAGAATGGGAGGACTCACATGTTGCTTCCAATCAAGGATAAGGAGGTGAAACCAGAAGTAAGAAACACTGTACTTCTCATGAGTGGGAAGGAACTTCTTACAGAGGTCAAGAAGAAGGAAGAACCGCAATTCATTGTGGTCAGGAAACCAAAGATTGTTTTGACTAGCACAAGAGTGGATGATTTACCAGAAGAAGTTCAAGAACTATTGGAAGAGTTCACTGACATAGTAGTGGACGAATTACCTCGTTCGTTTCCACCGATCAGAAGTGTGAGTCATCATATTGATCTCATACCAGGAGCTAGTTTACCAAACAAAGCAGCATATAGATTGACGCCGCAAGAGAATGAAGAGGTCAAAAGACAAGTCCAGGAGTTGTTGAACAAAGGTTTGGTCAGAGAAAGATTGAGTCCATGTGTTGTTCCAACAGTACTCAGTCCAAATAAAGACGGAGGCTAGAGGATGTGTACTGACTCAAGAGCGATTAACAAGATAACCATCAAGTGTAGATTTTCATTACCAAGGATGGATGATCTGATGGATTTCTTGAGTGGAGAAAAGTATTTTTCAAATATTGATTTGAAAAGCGGTTATCATCAAATCCGCATGAGAGAAGGTGATGAATGGAAGACAACATTCAAAACCAACGAAGGATTGTATGAATGGCTTTTTATGTCGTTTGGCTTAACAAATGCGCCGAGTACCTTCATGAGGTTGATGAACGAAGTCCTAAGGGAGTTCATCGAAAAATTTGTTATCGTATATTTGGATGACATACTGGTTTTCAATAAAACAGTGGCCGAGCATTTGAAACATTTGGCTACAGTGATGCAGAGACTACAGCAGGAGAAGTTGTTGATAAACATGAAGAAATCTTCATTCATGAAGACAGAGCTCATTTACTTGGGATTTGTTATTTCTGCAGATGAGTTGAGGATGGATCCAGATAAGGTGGAGGTAATTAAGAATTGTCCATCACCGAAGAATATCTTTGAGGTGAGAAGTTTTCACGGATTGGCTAGTTTCTACCGAAATTTCATCAGAAATTTCAGTGGAATTAGTGCACCGATGATGGATACAGTGAAGAAAAGACACAAGTTTTTTCACTGGACGGAAGAATCTGAGAAGAGTTTTAATATGTTGAAGAGGAAGATTACGGAACAACCAGTTTTGGTGTTACCAGATTTCCAAAAGACATTTCAAGTGAAATGTGATGCAAGTGGATTCGCAATCGGGGCAGTCTTGAGTCAAGAAGACAGGCCAATAGCATACTTCAGCGAGAAGCTGAATGAAGCAAAAGTGAAATACTCCACTTATGATAAGGAGTTTTATGCTATTATACATGCATTGAAGAAATGGAGGCATTACCTGATTCTGAAAGAGTTTGTCTTATACAGTGATAATCATGCACTGCAGTTTGTGATTCAACAAGAGAAGTTGAATCAGAAACATGTTAAATGGGTTGAGTATATGTAGAATTTCAATTTTGTGATTAAACATATTTGTGGTACTGATAACAAAGTTGTTGATGCTTTGAGCAGGAAGTGTTTACTATTGCAGGAGTTCAAAGTCAAAACGTTGGGTTTTGATGATCTCAGGAACATGTACAGGGATGATCCAGATTTTCAGGAGGCGTACGAAGCAGTTGAGAATCCAATTCTCAGGGATAGAAGCCAATGGGAAGAATACATGATCTAGGTAGGATTATTGTTTAAAGGTAATCAACTATGTATTCCAAAATGCTCCATGAGGGAGAATTTGTTGAAGGAGAAACACAGTGGAGGATTAGCAGGGCACTTTGGTCACAACAAGACGTTCACAAAGTTGAATGAGTCATATTTTTGGCCAGGAATGCGAGCAGATGTCAAGATATTCATGGACAGATGCAGAATTTGCCAGCATTTGAAGGGAAGGAGACAGAATGCGGGGTTTTATCAACCATTTCCAGTACCTGAGAGGCCGTGGGATGCAATCAGCATGGATTTCATATTGGGGTTGCCAAGAACACAAAGAGGATTTGACTCAATCTTTGTGGTGGTGGATAGATTTTCCAAGATGGCACACTTCATTCCATGTCAGAAAACCAGTGATGCAACTCACATTGCGAATTTGTTTTTCAAGGAAGTCATTCGACTTCATGGATTACCAAAGAGTATAGTTTCGGATCGAGATACGAAGTTCATAGGAAACTTTTGGAGGACCTTATGGAAGAAGCTGGGAACTAACATGTTATTTAGTTCAGCTTATCATCCTCAGATGAATGGACAGACAGAAGTGGTGAACAAAAGTATGGGAGACTTGCAGAGAAGCTTGGTGATAGAACACCACAGCCAGTGTGACAACATATTACCACAGGTAGAATTTTCTTATAACGACTCAGTTAATAGGAGCACAGGGCAGATTCCATTTCAGATTGTCTATGGCATGCAGCCGAGAGGAATTTCTGAATTGAGAGATTCAGAATAGATTGCAACTAGGAGTGCTAGTGCATAAGATTTTGAAGAGGCGATGAAGGAACTTCACAGCCAGGTGAAGCAGCAACTGCAGAGTTCGAACCAGGAATATAAATGAAGAGCAGACCAACACAGGAGACAACTTCAATTTGAGGTTGGTGATTTGGTTCTGGCACATTTAAGGAAGGAAAGGTTCCCGAGAGGAACATATAATAAACTGAAGACGAAGAAAATCGGACTATGTAAGGTCTTGAAGAAATTTGGGGCAAATTCTTATGAGATTGAATTACCCGATGGGATCGGAATTTCTCTGATATTCAATATCTCAGATTTGTACCCATATAAGGCTGAGGAAACATGAACAAGAAATGAGCAGCCAATGATCCAATGGACAAAGTAAATGTCAGTTGCAGATAAGCCGCAGATGGAGCGCATACTAGATAAAAGAGTGAGCAAGAAGACCAGGAGAAAGCAATACTTTGAATATCTGGTCAAGTGGAAGGGCCATCCAGTTGAATATGTCAGCTGGGAGAGCGAAGCAGAGATCCAGAAGCATGGAAAAACAGTGTGCGAGCTCATGGACAAGAGCCCATGAAAATTTTCAAGCGAGGGAGTATGATGCAGGAGCATCTCAAGCAAGCCAGCGCGGAGACAATGGACAGCTGGAAAAGCGCCCAACACAAATTTTGAAATTGTCTTAAGTATTAATGAAGCCATTAAGGAGGAGTGCCTTTGTATAATGTAAACGGACCTTGAGCAATTCGCTCTCATCCTTAGTAGATAGAAGGCATTTATGGTAGTTAATGCAGGTAGATAGAATTGAATGTGTAGATTAGACAATTTAGAGTGCAAGAGGGAAACGGGATATAGACACCCTCATTGTACATTGTAACATTATGAAGAAGAGCATAGAAGAGAAGCAGAGAGTTGTCTAGCAGACTCCATGTACAAAAGTTCTGAATTAATACAAAGAAAGTTGTGATTCAGGCTCATGGTGTTCATATATTCTCTGTGTATACATCTTTGAATGTTATGCTCACAATTGTTTTACTCTTTTTGTCATGCAATTTCTTTTATGTTATGTATGAATGATTTTCTTGTTGAATGTTTGAAATCTAAGAGGAAAGGGTAATGAAATGAGTTTCAATTGTTTCTCTATCTGAGCAAGAGTTCCTGCAAGGAGTGCAGTTGAATTGTCTGCAAGGAGTGCAGTTGAATTGTCCGCAAGGAGTGCGTTGACAAAAGGTTCAGAGGTTTGTCTCTGGAAGCTCATGAGAGATAGATTTTGTTCTCATTTCCACAGAGGTGCAGTTAGGCACAGGAGTCATGCAAGGAGTGCGCAGGCCGGGTGAAGCTTCAGGGTTGCGAACCTGAGCGAAGAATCTAGAGACTGCTGCTGCAAGAGTGCACAGGGTCGAAGGGATTCAAGCACTTGAAAGTGTTTGAAAATCTGTCGCAAGGAGTGCGTGTAAGTGTTTTCCTGAAAGGTTCAGAGTTGGAGAAAGTTCAGAAGGATCTGAAATCTTCAAAATTCGTTGAAGGAAGGTAAAGAGACCAAGTACCTTGAAATGTTGTAAGAAGGCGTAGTGACGAGGGACCGCAGGAGGACGAGCTCTCAGAGGAAGAGAAGGATGGTCAGAATTCTCGGTGGAGAATCCGCGAAGTCCCGTGAGCCGTCAGATCCCACAGAGAAGCAGGGGAGTTATGGAGAAAGCATCGAAAGGTTCTAAGCTCAGGAGGAGTAGGACCATAGATCCAAGCCACAAGGGTCGCTGGATTTACACGTGGATACTTGTATCGGGTTTTCGTGGGTGGAAGTCCCGTAAACCTTGCAACGGGAATCGTGATATTCCGAAATGCGAAGTCTCAAAATCTAAGAGAACGGTGTGGGGCCAGAGGAGTCAACAAAGCTGACAGGTGGCGCACTATTGACACAGAGTCAAACTCCGTTGACCGTTTCAGAGTTTCAGAGAGTGAAGTTTCAAAAACATTGCAGTTGGATTCGCAATATCGCGAAGTCTGAAGTCCCGATGGAGTAAACGGGCATTGAAAGTCAACTTTGTGAGCGCGTCGGAATTTCGAAACATTGGGTTTCAGGAATCGCGGGAACAAGTGGTTGGACACCGCGACCGTCGAAATCGCGATAGGGAAAAGTCCGAAGAGAAAGAGGAAGGGTCAGCGTTGACTGTTTTCGGGTTTCGGAGATTGGAACCAAGGCGCTTGACCAATGGATTCGCGAAAGTTCAAAGTCCGATCTCCTAAGTGTAAAGAGGGGATCTTGTGAGAATTATTGTGGGTGAAGATTTCCCGATAGGGAAATAGAAGAGTCGTTTTAGAGTTCTTCGGGCCAGGGTAAAGGAAAGATCCTGTGTTGACGTGGACCTTCCAACCTGCGGGTTGTGGAGGGGGGCGCGTAGCCGTCACACAAGAGGTCAATGTGAACTTGAATGAGACTTCTCAAGGAAGAGAGAAGTTAGATCTTAGGAGGGATAGATTGCATAAGAAAAGAAGGAGAAAAGGAGGGAATTTTTCTCACTTTCAAGTTCTGAAATTTTGAGACATAATGTATGCTTAAAAACGACATCTGTGAAAATAAGTACAGCTGGTAACTAAAAGATAAAATACTGAATGTGTTTAAATGGTCTTGGTTAAGCCGTGATATGTAAGGACAATAAGACTTGGAAATAACTCAGTTGGACTGAAATTTTCAGGATGTATAGAAAGAGTTGAAAAAAAGGGAAGAGTCCCTTAACTCCTTTATTCACTGTTATTGTGTTTCTTTGGGATGAGAAATTGATATGCTATGTATGTGAATGTTTTTGGTATAAGAATGTGACAGTTGTATGACTGCAGAGACAACTAGAAAAGTTGATTGTGTTTGCACTCATGAAAATATTGAGGGCAACGTGATGGAATACATATAGATATGCTAGAGCATATCTGAAAATGTTTTGATGAATTAAATGTTGTGGTACATGCATTTTATTTTACATGAAAACTGATGTAAACTGTGAATGTGAGGATGCATGTGATGTGTAGGAAATTATTGGAGTTGTTGGGGAAGGATAGCTGCCAATGGTGGACATCCTCAACTTTCAAGTAGAGGAGGAATGCAAGAAGGTTGTTGATAAAGAGAATTGTGAAAAGGACTTTAAAAGTCCCCAGGAAGCACCACTAATGAGTTAATATCAAAGACGGTGTTGGAAGCCAGAACATGTATAAAAGTGTTCATGCCTATGTGGCACAAGGTATGAAGGAATTGAGAAAGAATCCCTTCTGAAATTTTTTATTGTCTTAATGTTATGCATGTGATTTTGAAAGGTCATTGTGTGCCATTGATACCCAAGTAGGGTATGATTCAAGAAGGAGAATCTGGATGATGGAGGTGTGAACCTCTGGAAACAAAGGTTGATTGAAATCCTTGGAAGAATTCATTAACTGATATGTCATGAATACATTGACCAATCAAGGAATGATTGGGAACAAAAGTGCTCATAGACACCACGTTGATTTAATGCATTGAGGAGATGCATGTGGTAAGATAATGGGCATATATAGGGCTTCCCATTGCGGAAGAGGTATCTTCCAGTACTCTACAGAGTTGTACGATGGTAAAGATGGAAATTAGGTGACCCAAAATGTTGGTACCTTGATTATTAGTAAATAAAGGAATTCTTAGATGCAATTAAATGAAATTTTAATTTCATAAAATGTATGATGAGTTTAGGTCATGATCAGTTAAAGTAGGAAACACGGTTCTTCTGTAATAATGAATATGGATAGATAATCCATATGGTGAGAGGTTGGTTGAGTTCCAACACACCATGGAAAGAGTGCCTAACATGAAAAGTAATAATCTAAAACCAATGCAAGGATGCATTGTGTGAGAGTGTGGCCATGGACCTTGGTACACCGACTAAAATTCTTTTAATGATTAGCTACATTTGAAAAGGTTTGGTATGTTGAAATGATGCATGTGTAAGGAATGATATTTTCTTTTGTTTTATGTCATTGGATAGATAAGAGTGGTTTGACTGTCAGTATGCACAAGTTAAGAGCTGCTTGGGATGCCATTGTAAAGGTACAATGAAAATATATGAGCATGGAAATTAACAATTTGTTTGGCTGATTGAAGTTGAAATTGCAGGAAGAAGGGTCTTGGATATGGCAGTAATGTAAGTCCATAGGGAAGACAAATACCTATTGAGAAAAAAATTTATGAGAGGGAAAATCTCATACTTGTGAATCTGGTCCCTCTATGGAACAGATCTGAAAATGAAAATGTGAAATTTGAAATCTGGGGGTGACAGATTTGAAAGAAATTTGATTGAAAATTGATGTTATATTTCACGAGTTTATGTATGAATGTGATATAGGTGAGATGAAAGATATGTCTAGGGAGCATAGATGATGGCCATCAAATCTAGAAAGCATGGAAAGAGGGCTATTGTAGTGACATGAGAACCTTGTGATAAGTCATGATTCCCAAAGAATATCGTGTTGAGGTAACACAGGCCAGAGGGACGCATCAGCAAGAGAAAGTCGAAGGGATGCCTCGACTGTAAGACTCGAGGAAGTCTTGAAAATTCTTCTTGTGCGAGAAATCCCTAGCAAGGCATGATGGATAACCCGAGGGACTGTATAGCAGAGAAGGGGATGCCTAAGCCTAGGCCTGGAGGGTGAGTGACCGCTAGGAAGAGGAGACTTCGATAGTTTTTGTAATATGTTGATTTCGATCGTGCACACAATGGGTATGTCAAGGAAGACAATGAGCCATGTTAATGAGACAACCACATGGACATAGATCCATGAATTGCATAGATAAGTATTGTGTTGACTTATGAATATTTCCCCTTGAGTTTGAACAACAATAATGTTTTTTGCATGAAATTGTAATTAACATGCTTGCTATTGAAAATTGTTGTAGCCATGTGCTAAATGCCAAGATTCTGGGAAGGGACCAGACCAAGAAGAGGAACAAAATTGCTAAGATAGTTGAAAGAAGAAGGCATGGTAGGTGTTATTGAGAAAGAACACCGAGGATGATGTTCCTTTAAGGGGGAGGGGATTGTAGCACCCCCCTTTCTAAACCTATGATTATGTGGAATTAATCATGAATTATGGTTGCCATGCAATGAAATAAAAACATTGTAAATGTATTATTGTTTGATTTAAAATGCCAACCAACTGACAATGGGGAGAAGCCTTGAAAGTACTAACCATGATACCACTAGAGGAAAGAGTGAGGAAAATTAGAGAGGGGTTCATCATGATAAAGATGACCCAAACCTCCTTGCTACTAATATTTGATATTCAAATTATTTTCCTCATCCCCGATTTCAAGGAAAGTTAGTTAATGAGGAAGTATGGTAGTTGGACAACCAAATACCCCAAATAAATCCAAGTATGGGAGATCAGGTTAGCCCAGCTGAAAATGTCAACTATAGGTACAACAATGTACCAACTCTATAGATCAAATTGACCCATTTCCTTCTGAATGAAGGAAGGGGATAGGTCGAGAACCTTCTCGAGGGGTTACGTGCGGGGGAGGCACAAATGGAAAAATGAGAGGATAGAGGGATGCATGCAGGAGAAGCACATGAGAGAAGAGAGCTTAAGAGCTCTGAATATTGGGTTAGAGAGCTCAACAAACCTGACCCGAGTTGAGAAGGTTGTGAGCTTGATACTGTGAAGGTATCTGACAAACCTCGCAGAGGCCTGAGCTAGGTGGGTGTGGGGAAATCCCTACCAAGAGTGGTGTGAAGGATAGTGTCCTTAAAAAATTGTTGAGAACCAGACATAAAGGTTCCTTGGTCGTATCATGTCTTGGAATGGAGGTGGAATGCAGTCGAAATGACCGAGCATGCAAACCCTATGGTTGGGTGGAAAGGAGCACACCCATAGTCAGTCGACCGATTATAACCTATAAAATAAAATAATTTTTCACTCTGTGTAATTTAATTAGAGAAATGAATTTATGCATGTAATGGTGTTGTAAATGTGTATGCCTGGATAATGGACTTGTCCCATTGGGAAACAATCATACCCAGACGATTAAGTAATGGAATGGAATTGCCTATGTAGTTCATAACTAAGCAGGAGGACCCTCTATCTTACCTAGAATACTTGAGGAGTTGTACAAATGATTTCCTCTTGTGAATGACCTCATGGAGATATCTATATATATTTACACCTCCTATGTGCACAATAGGTTACATGTTGCAGTGTGTTTCCTGTGAAAGGAATCCAGGAAAATAAACTGAGAGATGAATGATAAAGTCCAGGAGTAAGTGTCTTACCCAGTTTGGAAATGGACTACAGATTCCCTAAAGGCCTGGTAAGACCTTAAAAGATATTTAGAAGATATCCTTGAATGACTAAGTCCAAGATCAAACAGTTAACCTACGAAAATCCTGTGTTATGAGTAGATGGAATTGTAGCCATTGATTTGAAGTGGTGAGATGATCTCGACCGTTAGATGGAAGGTCTCCTTGATGAAGAACCATGTTTTGAGCTTGAGGGAATCACAACCATTGGATCAACATCACGAATATATCCCAACCCTTCATCGAAGTAGGATATGATAGTCGTAGAAGAAGTACCCCGAGTCAACTAGAGTCGTCGATCTATCAGATAATTGGAGGCAGGAAGATCCAGTTTGTTGGTCAGAGGTTGACAGTCGTAGTAGCCCTAGAAAACTATTGGGGCTCAGAAATGTCCTATTCTCATCCACCTTTCCCTTCATCATTCTTCACATTTCATCGCCCCATTAACCTTTCACGATATCATTTCCATAAATATACTTGGGTTTCACCTTATTGTTCTCCACTTTATTCATTTTAGTATTTAAAAGGAATTTGTGATTAAATGTTAGAAAATCAACATGTTTTTGTATATATCTCAAATATGTGTGAGCTTTGTAATGTGTAGGAATATGTGAAGTATTAATTCAAAGGACTTCTCAAATACTTCCTCCACCATTTCAATATTTGAGGAGATAATTCAAGACCATTCCAAGAAGAAGATCATGGAGATTTGGTTGGAATATCTTATCTAAGATATATGAGAGATATGTGTGAGGATTTAAAGGGATTATATTTTGTAATAATGGGAAATAGGTTGAGAGAAAAGTGGATCTATAATAATGAGATGATTATCTTATCTTCAAGTCTCTCATGTATAAAAGAGAGTGCTCTCTCTTCATGAGGATTCAAGTAGAGGAGGAGTTAGATTATTCAATTAGGAGCAATTAGAATTCAATCAGTTGCAAGTAGAGAATTAGAGTAGTCATTAGGATTCGAAAGAGAAAGGGATTCTTAGCTTTGATTCATGGTTTTGGTTTTCATGCTTTTATTGTTTTGTTATGAAGATTGATTTGGTTATTGTAATAGAAGATTGCTTCATTGGCGTGAGCTCACATATGTTGTTGTGTCATTCAATTCTTCACATGTTGTACTTACTTTTCCTTCATGTAGTTCTCCATTTCTAGATTAATTCCTTCACGCAATTTCTCATTCCTAGATTAATTTCATTTATGCAACTAGATTAATTCAATTTCAGTCGCGTGTTAGATTAATGATTCAATTCCACCTGTAGCTTAAACATTAGATTAGATTAGTCTTGATTCAATCTCGCATATACTTTGCGTGTGCTTTGTCAGTTTACGACCCACGGGTTGACAAATTAGATAGTTGGGTAAATACTACAATGCAATTAATTCAACATTAGTTCGGCCCAATGTAACGATTGTTGTTCCTTTTGCAAGTCATGTTGTTCCTTTGAATAGAACAACTGTCGTTCCCTTTACGATTGCTATTCCTTTACAGGTGTTGCATCTCTGGAGGCTGGGTATTGAAAATGGAAGGTAAGAACCTACGTAGGCGACAAGTAAAACGCTTGTGCCAGCGCCTACCTTTGGTTGATGCATAGAGGTTGTTTTTAGGACATCTTTAGAGCCCAACAAAAACTAGAGTGAAGGTACTCTGATGGGCAATACCCCAAGGGGAACTCTGGACCGTCAATCAGAGTAAAGGTGAGATCAATTCTCAGTTGCAGATCTCCATAGGATCTCGTCTAAGAGAGGTTAAGGGGGAAGGTGACATCTTGCTGACATTGTATTGACGAGAAGTGTCTACGTACCCAAGGATGATACGTGGCAACCTATAATTGGTCGAAGAGATTTGGAATGGACTCATGTCAAGCTCAGGCCTTTGATTGGGTGCTTTAATTATCGAACGTAGGATTTTTGGGTGGAGAGATCTCCACCGTTGATCGGAGATTAGGCTGTCAGAATGCTTTTGCATGGGGTTGATAAGGAACTCTGATGACAAAGCTCCAAGGATGAACCCAAGCCGTTAGATCCATTAGAGAATTTGTAGGAAAGGATTTGCACCGTCAGATCCAAAGTAGTGTTTATCATCAGAGTGTGGTGTTCGGAGTAACCTTAGATCGTCGAGGTGTAGGTTCTCCGATGGTAAGACACTGAGGGACGATCTAGACCGTATATCGGTAGAGTCCAAGGAGAGATCTTAGCCACTGGATCTATGATCCACCTCGAGGGGGAGTAAAATAATACGAAGATGACACAATGACATGTAGTACCACCGTGGAAATGAAGTGACTTTGGCCAATACAAGCCTAAAAACTTTGGATGGGGCTTTAGGTGGAAATTTGATGCCACATGGAATCCACTACGTGAGTGTGGGTCTAGTCGAGCACAAAGTCCTTATGATTTTTTTGAAACCTTACCTGTTATATCCACCGACCGAGAGATCTCAGTCGTAGATCTTATACACAAACTCTAGGGTGTTAACCCCGAGGTTGAATTAATTAATCACCCCATAATACAGAGGTTTAACTTAATTTCCTCATAATCACCGAATGTTGGATATTGAGAGTTCACAAAGTTTATACCTTGCACATGGAAAGTCCCGACAAACCGGTGCTTGGGGCTACGTGTCACGAAGTGGTGCATCCACATGGCATCTCTAAAAATTTCACGTGTCACACAGTGGTGGTGCCACATGTCATGTAGATTTGGCATATTTGGGACAAATATCCATGGAAAATTGGTGCCACATGTTGAGTGGTATGAGTGCCATGTGTCATACCAGGTGGTAGACAGTGGCCGGTCCACGTGTCATGACATGTCTGACCAAGAATACACCTCATTGAGTGACATGTTGAAAGTGGGCCCAGCTAGGTGTGGAGGCCTTAGATTATTACCTTAAATATCAATCATCGGATGTAAAGTTGGAGATATCTCCATTGTACATCTCAGTCTGAGGAGGTCAATCAGATCCCGAAACACTAGGAGTTTTGGTTGCAAAGAAGGTTTGAGAAGGGGCTAGTGACCTGATGGATGATATCTCGGTGATCCGATGTGATTTCATATGATGTTGCACAACCAATATCCCGTGGATAGATGTCAATGCATGAATGGGTGAGCCAAGTGTCCTATGGTGATGTGCACTCCACGTCAGAAAGCCACATGTCTCACGGTGGGGGTGCTACGTGTCACACTCATAGGTTTAACTTAATTACCTTGTAATCACCATATTTCAGATATCGGGAGTTCACGAAGTTTATACCTCGCACAAGGAAAGTCTTGACAACTCGGTGCTTGGGGCTACATGTCATGAATTGATGCATCCACGCGGCATCTCTAAAAAGTCCATGTGTCACACGGTGGTGGTGCCACGTGTCATGTAGATTTGACATATTTAGGACAGAGATCCAAGAAAAATTGGTTCCACGTGTCATGACATGTTTGACCAAGAATACACCTCATCGAGTGACGTGTTGAAAGTGGGCCTAGCTAGGTGTAGAGGCCTTATATTAGTACATTAAATATCAATTGTCAGATCTGAAGTTGGAGAGATATCCACCGTAGATGTCAGTCCAAGGGGATCAATCAGATCCCAAACCACCGAGAGTTTTGCTTGCAAAGAACGTTTGAACAGGGGTCGGTGACCTGATGGTTGATAGTCTGGTGATTCAGTATGACGTCAGATGATGTTGCACAACCAATCACTTGTGGACAGATGTCAACACATGAATGGGTGAGCCAAGTTCCCTATGGTGACGTGCACTCCATGTTAGGAGGCCACGTGTCGCACAGTGGGGGTGTTACGTGTCACACTATTTTGACCTAAGTTGGTATAGATCCGAGGGGGAAATGAGTTCCACATGTCACGAGGTGACGACGACCATATGTCATACCATGGTTAGGTCAGGTGGCAGAACTCGATAGGGTTGCGTGTGTGAGGTTCCAACTCATGTCGGATCAGGCATCTAAGGCTGGAATGAGCATAGACCCTCCTGGTGGGATGATGGCTTGGTAACTTGGCGAGACGCAAGAAAGCGTCACTAAACCATTGCATCACAGGCAAGTGGCACCTTATGACAGGTCCATGTACCTTGAGCGCCAAATCATGTTGGATTGGGCCTTTGGTCATATAAGACTTTGGAAAATTGGTCGAGGTCCCAGGACCTGATAGGCCGAGAGTCTGAAAGAACATGTGGCAGGTGCCACACCAATGACCACGTCCACGTTAGAGGGTGACATGGAGCCACGTGGCATTATAATGGAAGAAGTCTTAAAATTTTTAAGAGGCCATATATTTTGATCTAGAACTTATATTGAGACAAATTTATAGTCGTTGGAAAACTCTCGACGAGTATAAGGAAATGGTATCCTTTTGAAGAGGATTTGAGGTGGTCGAGAAAAAATGAAAATTTAATACCCCATCCCTTAAAGGGTAATTAGGGAGTTGGGTGTGTTACACAAATGATGTGGGTACCTCAAATCAATCATTCACATTAACAAATCTTTTAAAATCCTAAAAACTAAGATTCACACTATATAAGTCTTATAAATTTATTAACCAACATACCCTCGAAGTAGGGAAAAGGAAACTCCGAAGTGAATTGGGGTGGTTATGTTGTTTACAGATTGCAGGATTTTGTTTTTGGATGGAAAATGAAGACTTCACAAGGTCAATCTTCATCCCACACCTCACAAAATATTTCCAATGATCCTAGAACTCCAAATCTAAATCACCCAATGACATAACCACCTGCAATAATTACAGATATGTGACCACAACTTTTCCAGAGAGAAATATAAAGGAAGAAGAGGCGACGATTAAGAGGGTGAAGAGACAGTGATGGAGCAAAAATAAAGGACAATGTTTGGAAAATGAAGGTAACATGAAGGTGAAGAGGGGATTCAACGAGGTGTTGGGTGGGATGGATAGGTGGAGTATGTTGTAGGATAAAACATAGAACAATCAACAGATGACACATGGCAATTTGTAGGATAGAACATAAACCAAACATCAAATGACACACACCAATGTTCAAGAGGCTCTAGACAAACGATTAAAATTATCAACCCCAATTGTTGTTTATAATGGAGGTTTCAATAACAATGCAATGGTGATATATAAAGAGAATCTTCCAAGGACTATTGAAATTGGAGGAAATGGAGGGTTGTTGCTATGTATGAGCACATTTTCGTGGGTAACATACAATTCAATCAGAGGTTGGAAACCATTGATTCAGATGAGATCCATAGTTCAAAGTGCACGAAATTGTCATAGGCAAACCTAAGATATGGGTGAAGAGGACCATGTTGATGGAGGCTGGAGGAAACAAAGACAAATTGGAAAGGATTTAAAAGAAGGAATGTGTGGAGGAGGATAGATGGATACATATTTTGTTGTTGCTTCTTCTCTCTTTGTTGACATATATTATATAGTGAGTATATAATATCAATCATTTTCTCGGGTTGCTTCAGAATCCAATAGAGAAGCATGGGAATAGATAAATCTTGTAGACCTATAAATGTTACTCTCCCTAGTTTTAGGATAGAAATGGTGGTTATGAATTCGAAATATGAGAATTGAAGGTCCAAAGCCTCATGGAGTGATTATGGCACAATACCCTAATGTTGATGTTTCTAAGGGAAGTAATAATGCACACTTTGTTGTTGTTGTTGCTGCATTAAGCCCCTGTTAAGTCCATGGGAGCCCAGAAAGGAACATGATTGACATCATAAATCTATGTTTTTAAATTTAAACAGATGATAAGATCTATGTTTATCAACCACTTATTGTTATGCTAGTTTTATTATAGTGAATCTAACATAATAAGATATTGTATTTTATTATCACATGTCTATAAATAAGTAATAAGATATTGTGTTTTATTATCACATGCCTATAAACAAATCTTTATTTCCATAATAGCTATTACTTATAAACATTTAACCCATAGCCTACACATATATTTCCTCAACAAGAACTTCCTTAGCAAGAACGTTGAACCCATACACTACACAAATTTAATTAATTTAGTGATACTCCTTCACATATATTTCCTTGGCAAGAGTGTTGAACCCATTCTCTACACAAATTTAATTAAGTTAGTGATACTCCTTGTATCGGAACATTGAACCCATAGTCTACACACATTTAATTAAGTTAGTGATACTCCCTATACATGAAGATTTAATGAAAACGTAGATTACAAGGTGAACATTTAAGGATAGTCACTTTCATCACTTCACACAAGGTCCCTCCAAGAGGTTAGCAAGAATAAGAAAACGACTTTACTGATTTTAAAATATGTTTCGAAGTAGTTAGAAAGAATAAGAAAACACTTTATGGATTTTTAAAAATGTCTAGAAACAAATCACATGTCTATACGTAAATCTTTATTGTCATAATAGTTATTACATAAAAAACATTAAACCCATAATCTACACATATATATTTCCTCAACGAAAATGTTGAACCCATACTCTACACACACTTAATTAAGCTAATGATACTGAGTGATACTCCCTTACGAGAATGTTGAACCCACAATCTTCACACATTTAATTAAGTTAGTGATACTCCCTATATAGGAAGGTTTAATGAATAGGTAGATTATAGGATAGCAAGAATAATAAAACTACTTTACCAACTTTGAAATATGTCTGGGAATAGTTAGGAAGAAAAATAAAAAGAATTTATGGATTTTAAAATATGTCTACTTTTATTCATGTAACATTCTTCTCTTCTCTAAAGTTTGATGATTTAATCATATTATATTTTTGTTCAATTTACAATTTTTATAATTTTTTTGAATATTTAGATTGATTTAAAATGGGGCAAAACCCTTTCAAACAAGATTCTAAAACACATATAACTTAAATTTTGTCAAACTGAGATTACCTTCGAAGACTAGATTTCAACCCCATGTTTTCCTAAACAACCAATATGTTTGATACAAATTTAGCCTCTGAAATCATATTTCAGCCCCATGTTTTCCTAAGCAGCCTATATGTTTGATACAAATTTAGCCGCTGAAATCAGATTTCAGCCCCATGTTTTCCTAAACCACTGATATGTTTGATACAAATTTAGCCTCTCAAATCATATTTCAGCCCCATTTTTTCTTAAACAACAAATATGTTATGTTTTCCTAAACAACTAATATGTTTGATACAAATTTAGCCTTTGAAATCAGATTTCAACCCCATTTTTTCCTAAACAACAAATATGTTGATATGTTTGATACAAATTTAGCTTATTCCATGGACCTCTCCAAGAATGGTATGAAAGTAGAATTTAATTGGTCAATCTAATTGGTGAGTCAAGCATGTTGTGTATGTATTGAATGAAACCAATAAAATATATCTTCAACTCTGAAAGCATTGAAATAAAATTGTAAATGGATTTTATTAAACCGTACCCACCACCGCTATGACATTTTTTGGATTAAGTGAATTTTAAAACATTTTAACCCTGTTAAGAATAAATTAGCACAACTATATAATTAGGGTATTTCATTTACAAACTCTAATTAGGGTTTAAGTTAAAATTAGGGTTTGTAAATAAAATATGCATATTAGTGTTCATTAGGGATATAATTGTGGCTATGTATTTCATTATAAAGGTGATCGTCACCATGGCTAGATGTCAATGAGAAGCTAACTAGGTTTACAACAAGAAGGTGGAGGTGAGTGGGTATTTGTTGTAAGATCACCATAATCCAAACACAGTCCAACATCTTCAATTGCATGCTCCAGAGATGGAGATGAGTTGTTATTTGCTATAGGATCACCATAATACAAAAGAAATAGATCATCTTCACCTGCATCTTCTTATAAATTATTTCTGGTCGGGAATGCCTTCTTATTTGTGTTTAGAAATTATTTTCCATGTTCAACCATTTCCTTAGATTCCACAAATATATGCAAAATAAATAATGAAAAGAAACATCCATCAATCCATTTTCTCAACACATGTTTTCTCTTAATTTATGAAATCCTATTCATCCCATAACTATATTTGCTAACCTCAGATAATTTGTATTCCTTATTCCTATTCCTATTCCTTATTGGCTTCAATTGTAGAAATCCCAATTTAAAACAAGAAGTACATGTTTCAAGAAATTCTGAAATCCCAATTTAAAACAAAAATCCCGGTGTAACTTTCAGCTTAAGTCATCGTAACCACTTAGATTTAGAATCTAGTGATAAATGTAATCAATTTAAGTTTCGTGTAAACAATTTATTAATTAATTTTCAATTTAAAGAATCCAACACCAGATTATCCTTCCAATGGATTTGTTGCCCCGACTGCATTATAGCTTCCTGGACGAGAAGAGTTTAGTTGTGGACTGGATCTTAGTGTTGGAACCTGTAAGAGTCTTTGTCCAAACCTTGAGCGCCTAAACATGCATAGATAAGGAAGTAGCCTAATCCAACTAAGCTTGCTCCTACTACTCTCTTTACTCATCGGGTATAGTTTTTATTTAAACCTTTTAAGGTGTTACCGGATACTACTTTCTTCATGCTGAACAAAGATTGGACCGGGGAGTCCACGGAACTAGGGCTAACCTTCCTGCAGCTAGTAGGCCTTCGTGCAAAATAATTAAAAAATCCAACACCAACCAAATTAATTAAACTAATAACATCAAAACTTGAGAATGGGGTGTTTTATACATATTAATCTTTGTTAATTAAGTAAATGTGGCAAATTGTGGTGAGTGCATTAAGTAAATGTGAAAAAGTAAACAAGGAAATGTACTCATTCAAAAATGCAAAGAAGTTATGAACATGAAATTTCATTTATTGATTTAGGAAGACTACGAAGAATATGCCAACATCTTCAATTTCTAACCATAAAATTAAGTTTTATAATTAAAAGATCATTAATTGTGCCCATTTCCAATAGATGTACCCCTTCTACCCATAAGATTAAGTTTTATAATTAAAAGATCATTAATTATACCTATTTCCAATAGATGTAACCCGCATAATGAATTTTATTAAAAATTTCTTGTAACCTTGGTGAGTGAGAATTAATCCCATGAATTCCTGGACCTCCCATAATATTGGCTTCCTTACGCTAGTTGGTGAAATAATCTAAGTAGCTCATGGATTCCCAGAGTCAGGGGCATTGCCTTGGCCACGAGTTTCTACCTGTGTGGTGTGGCCATGGATGGAGTCGATTGACGTAGAAATGCTATTCGGTTCCTGACGCCCATTTACCTTGTCCAAAGTATGATAGAGCGATTAGTGGTGCTAGAACTGAGCAATGGTGGTTGGATGAATCTGCCCTCAGTAAATCTAAAGAAATTCGTATTCAAATGTTCTCTATTTCTTCAAGGTTTCCTTACATGAATTTACTTTTTCATGTGCATTGTATCATCGTCCAACTGGGTTGGAAATTTCTCAGGTATTTTGTCGTTTGTAACCACTCCAAGTGATGCTATGAGAATAATGGCCAAATTGGAATGCCAGTGGAGATGGGTTCAAGCGTAGAGGTCCAACCACATTGAGTAATAAAAGCTCCCATGAAAGGGTGCGAAAGGATGGTGAACTTTTCTGTCCATACGCATATGCTTTTTCGGTGCATTTGTAAAATTTATATACAGGGAATGCGTTCCATTGAGTTTAAAAAATATTTATCACACTGATATTTTTCATTATTTTTTGTTGTTTAAATTGCATTTTTGAATGTATAAATGAATTATATAAATTTAGTCATTCAATTTTTGAAGTATTCTGATTATACAAATTTAGTCATCCAAATCTGCAGATCCAACCATTAATTACCAGATTTCAAACAAAATCAAACAAAAAAAATTCACCTAAAAATAAGATAGAAAGTTTAGACTACTCTTATTAGATTTGCTTTAATTGCAACTATATTTAAACTAATCTTATCATATTTGTTTTAATTGTATAATTGTTGCAGTTATGTCATCTTATGAAATTTGCTTTAATTGTAGAATAGTTGCAGTTATGTTATCTTATGAAATTTGCTTTAATTATGTCAAAAGCATTTTTAGTATTAAGTTTTGTCAAAAACCTGTTAACTAATTAACAGGTTTTCTAAAACCAATTTTTTTTTATCTTTGAAAAACTGTAAACTGATTTACAAGTTTTCTAAAACCATATTTTATTATTTTATTTTATATTTATATTTAATGACCTCACTTTTGGATTCTCATTCTTTGATTACATGTCACGCCCGACTTGAGCCCAATATCGCCTGCCACTTTTCCTTCATTGAAGCAAACCATCACTAAATCACGAATGCTTTAAGAGATTTATCTCAATTTTATATCACAACCAGATAAGATCTCTACGTCGTCGACTCGCCGTCCCGAATGCTTGCACCCGTCCAGCCATGGCTTGTATTTCTTCTGGATGTCTCGTGGAAGGTTGGAAAAGTTTTTGAATGGTTTGAAATTTTACTTTTAGAAATTAGTGAAATGAAAAAGAGATAAATATATTTTAAAAATTACAATTTTTAAATGTTTGTGAATAGTTTGAATCTTCATCTTAATAAAACAAAACAATTTTGGAATATTTAATTTATTATATTAAATATTAATTATTAAATATTATATATTTTTTTACTCTAAATATAAATTTACATATTTTTTAAAATTGTTTTTTTTTTTTTTAAATGACGATAGATTAGTTAGAATAAATGTATTACATCTGGATCTAGTTTTAACTTGTATAATAATCTACGCTAAAAAAAAATTAACATGTATATACAACTTTTTAATTTATAAAAAAAAAATTATTATTAAAATTAAAATAAATATATATATAAATTTTATTATTTTAATATAGTATGAAATTAAACAATTTTAGATAATAAAAAAATTAAAAGAATATAATCTTTGATTTTTTTTTCCATTTAATTAAACCTTATATGTGGTTTCAAAGAAAGTTTTCATAGGAATTGAATCTTGAATGTTGATCAGTGATGAAATACTCATAGCTTTTCACTAATGAGTTTAACCTTTTTAGATTAGAAATTGAAAGATATGAAGGTGGGCTTTTATCCACTTATATATGCAATTTAATATACATAATTTTATTAAAAGAGTTTAAAATAAGTTTATTTACTTACTTTAAATCTTAATTTTGCTATTAAAAATTGAAGAATTATATATCTAATATTTTTAAATAAATGGATTCACCTATTTTAAAATTGGTCCATAAAAATTTATTAGTTAAAATCAATCAAATTATAAATTTTATTAATATTAAAATTAAAATTTGTAATTCTACTCTATCTTATTAATATTTAAATTATTAAATTGTGTTTTGTATAACAAAGTTAACAAAGAATAGTTTTTTATGGAATGGTGAATGGGAAATTAATGATTTTATTAAGGATTCTTTCAATTTCAACATTTCAATTTTCCTTTCAATCCATTTTCATCATTTTTATTTTCATTATAGTTCTAAACCATTTCTGCAAAGGCATCATGAAATTTATGTCATACACTTAATCTTATCCATTATATAGCATTAGTCAACAATATCATCGATTAGGTATTACACTACCCAACTCCACTCTATATGTTGGTGTGGTTTCACACAAATTATGAACACTAAACAAATGTTTTGCCCACAATGGAAAATCTACATTGATGAACATCCTTCGCCTCTATTAGTTTATGTATTAGATGGCCATCGTATTGTTGCCTTACTCTTTGGTAGTTAGTCCATATCCTTAATTTTTACGTTCACATTATACATTAGATGTTTCATTCCAAAATCAAGATAATATGTGAAGTACACTTATATATTGTAGTACAACTATAATGAATAAAGTAGTTGGTCTATGTCCATAGACTATCCCTCAAGAGAAAACAAAACCAATAATTTCATATGTAATTTTTACCTTTTCATATAATATATTTGATGTTTCATGTCAAAATATAGTTAATAAGTGAACTTATGTAAAAATTGTTTGCGCCTTGGAGGAGAAACTCTCGTTAAGTTTCATGCACATACATGCTAACCTTTCAATAGATTTAGTAGAAGATATTGAATTAGTTGGTGTCTAATGACTAAATAGGTATTTTTCTTAAAAATCATGCATTTGTAATGCAAAATACATATTCCAAAGCTTGAAAAGAAGGATGATATATTTTAATAAAATCATTCTAATTTGCAAATTAGTACATATATTCACAACATGTTTAATGTTAATGCACTACTTATATAAAAACCAAAAACATGGTAGAAAACATAAGAATTTTTTTTAAAGACAAATGGAAACTTATCACAGGACAAAGAATAATCATAAAATAATTATTTCCCAATAAATACATTATATATATGACCAAAATGTTTTATCTTCTTACTTTAAGTAAAAAAATAATCATTATTTTCCAATAAATAGATTATACATGACTAAAATATTTTATAGTAGACTTTTTTCATGCTTTACGTGATTTGATAATATTTTTTGATAGGAAAATTGTTGATAGACAAATACTAATGAGAGAGAGAAAATAAATCATTGTTATATAATTTTGATGCAACAAAATATTGTGTGAACTTATATGAAAAAATAAAAAAGGAGATGAAGAAATTAAGATATTTTTTTAAAAATATTTGAGAAAAAACATTATTTTTTGGATTTCCCCTAAAAAATATTACACTAACATGAATTAAAAGAATGAATATTAGATCAATATCACTTAACTTTAATATTCCTAGAGTTTAAAAGACATTTTGATACATTACACTTATACCCTCCAATATATGTTAAAGACATGTTGATACCTTACACTTATACCCTTCAATATATATTAAGGACATCATTTATAGGTGGATAAGGTGTATGAGAAGAGGTTGACAAAGATTTTGGAGTTTTTCCACCAAATACTTTATATGATCAAACATGGTTTCTTATACTATGCATACTTAAAGAAGTTCTTCCACCAAATACTTTATATGACTAAACATAGTTTCTTATACTATAAGTACTTAAAGATAAAAGAATGTGATATTTCCATAATTTTAGTTACTTATATCATATAATATAGATAGACCTTATTAATAATTTTTTATTAAAATATTGAATTTTCATATTTGATGGGATTTAGATAGGAAGGTTATTATTTTAATCAATCCTTTTGAGGATTAAAAAAATTTGTAAGTTGTGTAGAAGGTATACAAAAACAAGTAATGCCTACTAATGATATTATGACATTATTGAGAACTTAGTCATTTTTTACATCATAAATTGTGATAATAATATTTTACATTAAACTAAGTGAATCCAATCTAAGATGCTCCATCCATTACTTTAAATTAGTGTTGATTGGTAGCCAGATGAAAGGAACATAAACTAACCAAATTACATAGTTTGAATTTATAAACAATGAAAAACATGCATCACAAAGAAACAATTTTGATTGAGACGAAATGGTATTTATGTGCCTATTGAGTGTAAACCATGCATCATAAAAGAACAATGCAGAAAAAATAATATTTAGATGTATAAACAATATAAGTGTGCATTCTAAACTAGGAACATTTTCTCTTTGGAAACCATATATTTAGATTTATAAAGAAGAATAAATTGTAATCACTTTAAGTCATACCATAATATTTTTGAGTCTATATACATTACAAACTTGTATTAAGATTAGATATTCAATCCTTATCAAGAATAAACCAAAATATATATTTAGATTTATAAATAAGAATAAACTGTAATAACTTTAAGTCATACAATAATATTTTTGAGTATAGATATTACAAATTTGTATTAAGATTAGATATTCAATCCTTATCAATAATAAATCATAATTATTCATGATTACATAAAGATATTTAAATTTATACACAATAAATTTAAATATATTGAAAATGAAT
>ML792950.1:195230-208182 GCA_009831015.1 Picea engelmannii
AAAAAAAAAAAAAAAAAAACAACTAAATTTATAAAATGAAATTAATACTTGAAATAATAATAATATTTTATATTAATTGAATTATGATTTAGAAATAGTTCAAGTTTCATGTATTATACCTTAAAATTTGTATATTTTATTTATAAGTCATATTTATCTTACTTTTATTACTTTGCATTTTCATTCTCTTTTTTTAGAGAGTATGCTAGTTGTAAAATATTCAAGTTTCATGTATTATACCTTAAAATTTGTATATTTTATTTATAAGTCATATTTATCTTACTTTTATTACTTTGCTTTTTTTTTAGAGAGTATGCTAGTTGTAAAATCTTTACAAAGAGGTTGGAGATAGGGACAGGTGTATATTTATTAAATTAAAAATAAATGTTTAGGACAAGACAGATGGAGTTTCTAGGGACGAAAGATTCACGTGCCCTTGAATTACACGAAACTAGCACATGGCACATGTATTTCTATAACCTCGGACGGACGAGGAAAGATACCAGAAAGACGTGCAAATAAAAAACAGATGGAGTTTTTAGGGGACGAAAGATTCACGTGCTCTTACATTACACGGAACTAGCACATGACACATGCATTTCTATAAGCTCTGGACGGACGAGGAAAGATTCTAAAAAGACGTGCAAATAAAAAACATAGTGTAAAAACTCCAAGCCAAAAGATAAAACACTTTGCAAAGGGTCGTATTTATTTAGTTGATTGATTGATTTTAATTACTTCTAACAGTTGTAAAGGGGTATTTCTTTAGTTGATTGATTGATTTTAATTATTTCTATGAACAGTTTAAGGGATCAAGAGTGAGTAATATCCAGGCTACTATGTAGCATTGAATGAATGCTGTAGTAAGTGGAACTTATCTTCACACTTTTTTTAATGTTTGATCTTCTGTTGTTAAACCTGACAAGTTGTTTTTGTAATATTTTAGTGTATAATTGATTTGTGTTTCCACATATTGGGATATTGGTTTGTGGTGTTGAATTTAATAAATTACTTTCTTCTTGGTAAGTTAAGTTAAACGGAGCATTGAATTTAAGTTTAATCCGTGGTTAAGACGTGCACACACTCTTTTAGTTTGGGGAGAGGTCACCAGTTCGAAACCTGTGTCTCTTGGGGCTGCGAAGCTTTATCACTCCCATATCAGCTACTATGTGGGGAAGTATCTAGGATGGGTTTCCAGCGCGGAATTCCAACTTAGAAAAAAAAAAAAGTTAAACAGAGCATTGAACATTGAACTTAAGTTCAATACATGGTTACAAGTCCGTCCACGTTTTGCTGTGTTGGGTTTGTTTGTTAGCTGTATGCAAACTTGACAGAATTCTACATTGAAGGTAAACGCTCGCACCCTGCAGACTTTGTACAAGATATTTCACTTCAAAGTTCCTTGTCAAGTTTGACTTTGTACAAGATATTTTACTTCAAAGTTCCTTGTCAAGTTTGCGTGATGGATATAAATGCCACTCATGTAGAAACTCTGCTAAAGTTTGCGTGGTGGATATATATATATATATATATATATATATATATGTCAGTCATGTATGAAGTCTGTAATTGTGGATAGAGCTTGCGATATATGAATTCCTGGAATTCATCAAAACGTTGTGCTAAGTTGGGTATTTGAATGCACAAAGAGCAGGAGGATGGGGGAGAGTTCAAGTAGCAGAAAACAGAGATGGTCACTGCAAGGCATGACAGCCCTAGTCACTGGGGGCACCAAAGGAATTGGGTACTGTAAACTTTCAATCCAAAAACATATTTATTTGATTCCATACTCATTGTACAGTTTTCTTGTTGCATTCTCAATCTTTGGAATGAAGGGTGTTTCTTGGTTAAATTTCTAGACACAGTTTTCTTGTTGCGTTCTCCATCTTTGGAATGAAGGGTGTTTCTTGTTTAAATTTCTAGACACAGTTTTCTTGTTGCGTTCGTTCTCCATCTTTGGAAGGAAGGGTGTTTCTTGGTTAAATTTCTACACACAATTTGAAGTGAATGCAGTGTTACCAACGGGGGTTGAATTTTCAGAAATGGGTTAGTTAGGCTTTGGCATAGCATGCAAGGAGTGACCTTGATAGAAAAAAAAATGACTCTGCTGTTAACTTTCAATGCTGAAAAAGACATTTTTCTGGTTTCAGATTTACACTCGAGCGTAGACTTACTTTCCCATCTCTTTGTTACAAGTGAATAGTTGTTAAATTCGTTTAACAAACCTAGCAATGAAATGAATGATGAAGTGCTTGAAAAAAAGATTCGAGGGTTATCATGGAGCCTAGATCTGGCTTGCAATTCCCTCTCGAAAAAAGAATTTGCAGGTTATCAACGGAGTCTATATCCCACTTGCCATTCCCGCCCGAACACTTCTCTGCGATTGTTGGATTCCAAATCGTTACTAATTTAGGCGATAAAACAGTTCCGATGAACACTTCTTCGCATCCACTACATTGAAGCCTACCGGGAAACGGAGAGGAAATCCAATTTTTTTTTGTCTGTACCTGCGAAACGGAGGATCGTTTCTCGAGAAACGGTCTTCCTTAGGCGGTCACTATCTACCTCGACGGATGGTGTATAGGCCGTCAGATTTGAAAGCAATTCAAATCTAACGGCCTATACAATGCTTGCCTTTTCGTCGTGTCTCAATAAACGGTTTCGACAAACGGCCGTAGAAAATGACGTTTTCTGTCGCGTTCCCTTTCTTGGTTGGTTCCTGCCCAAAACGGAGGCCCCCCATCACGTTTCTGATAACTAGGCCCGGAATCCTTATTAGCGTGCTCTAAACATCTACAATTTCGATTGTTTATCGTCATTTTTTCTGATAATTTTTTCCTCAAAATTTTTGTTACTAATTATTAGAATAGAATAGCAGATTTTATTTTTTCAGATTGTACAATCTCTCATGTGTAATAGGGATTCTATATCCAAATTCAGGTGAGATTGCCCTTAAAAAAAATTCAAATCTTAGAACGTTTAGACTATCTTTCATTATTAAAGACTTAAAAAGATATTTTCAGATTGCAAAATCTCTCCTGTGTAATAAGGATTCTATAGCCAAATTCAGGTGAGATTGTCCTAAAAAAAAATTCAAATCTTAGAACGTTTAGACTATCTTTCATTATTAAAGACTTAAAAAGATATTTTCAAATTGCACAATCTCTCCTGTGTAACAGGGATTCTACAGCCAAATTCAGGTGAGATTGCCTTAAAAAAAAAAATTCAAATTTTAAAACGTTTAGACTTATCTTTCATTATTAACGTCCTAAAAAGATATCTTCAGACTTCAACCCATCAATCATGTCCTTGTGTTTCTGGCTGAAGCAACAGTCCAGAAGCTTTGCAACTACATGGTATTAATCTATATTTATATTTGTTTATTAAGGTGTTTGATATGGGGAACCCAAAGTATCCTGTATCTGCATCATAAATCTTCTGTTGCATAAATCTTTTAGTGGATGAAGAATTGTCTAAATGTTAATTTGGGTTGTTTAAATTGTAATTTTGAATTATTTTGAGAATTGTTAAAATATTAATTTGGGTTGTTTAAATTGTAATTTTAAATCATTCTGAAAATTGTTGAAATGTCAATTTGGGTTGTTTAAATTATAATTTTGAATCATTCTGAAAATTGTTGAAATGTCAATTTGGGTTGTTTAAATTATAATTTTGAATCACTCAGTGTCTCTCCTGTTTATTTGTTAGTGCATCTATCAAAGATTTATAAAGCAAGGGTAGCACCCGAATGGAAAGGAGTGTCTCTATATCTATATAAATCTGGTGGATGAAGAATTGTTGAAATACCAATTTGCTTTGCTCAGATTGTAATTTTGAATCTTTAAATAGATTCAAAGCTCCAAAATTAGTCCAATATCACAGTTTGCAATGGCTGAAAGTACAATTTTACATCAAACTGAAAATTCCAACCAAATTTTAATTTTGATTATAAAAGAAAAAAAATAAATAAATAAATATAATGACCCTGTATCCCACACTGTTCATAACACTTTCAACTCGGAATTTGATAACGGGTAAACCATTAGTTTCTTTTTCAATTTGTTATTTTGCTTTCATCGCAATTTGCTGATACAATCTTCGCTCAAATGATGTCGATTGCACAGTTAGATGAACCATATTCGAAAATCCCATTGCACTCAGAATATACTGCAATGTCATTAAGCAAAATCAATTTTGCTAAATTTTCACCTTTACCAAATTTGCTAGATTCTCATTTTTTATTTTTTCCAAATTCGCCAACCAAAGTTTAAAATGTTGGCTATTTCCGACATGTTGCTAGACTTTCAAGGTATCTTGTTGATTAATATTTACTCTAAATATATATATATATATATATTTTTATAGGATTTGTTTAAAATATATAAAAAATAAAAAATATAGTTGGAATAGTAAATTTTAATGGTTTAATATACATATTCTAAGTGTTTTAAGGGTTTTTAGGATATTGAATCAATTTATACATTCAAAAATATGATTCAAACACTATAAATTATTATTATGCTGAATTTATTTATGTATTTAAAAACATGATAGAAACACTATAAAATTACAATTTTGCCAACAATCACTTTGTCCAATTACAATGATAATCATCCCAGAAAAAATAAAAAACCTAAAAAGTTCAGACCATGCACGAGTTTAGACTATGCACGGAAGAACTGTTTTAATCACTGCCAAGAGATATCAAGCACAATATAGTTGAGTTCAGAATAATCATCCTACCTTCCCAGCTTTGGCTTTTAGTGGAAATAAAAATATTCTTTCTATTATAAATACTTCTGACCAACACTCTTTCAAGTCCAACTGGAACTACCAGATAAGTGACAATTCGTGTTTTTTTTCTGTGAAAAAATTATTAATCAAAGATATAAGATTACAAAATGACCAGGACTGTTCCGGCCATAAAAGCTGAAGGCTACTACATGGTAAAAAAAAATTGAGTAGGATATAAACCCTCCTCACTTGGAAACTAACCAAGTATGTCCAATACACTTAGACGGAACAAGCATAATAAAAGAAAAACCTGGTAAGTCCAATTGCCTCACAAGGGTAAGCTGCCATCTCCAAAAATATTCTTGGGCAGTGACTTCACTGCTAAGATTTGTATCTAGAAATTATTGGTATGCATGCAACACCAGTACAAGCAAATATGTGTGAAGTGCCTCTCTGTCTGCTATAATACTTTCTATATATTCTGTTATTGGGCTGTCCAGTATTATGAACCAAGTGCTAACTGGCTTCAGTATGTCTTTTAGAAGGCTACACTTCATCTCGTCAAGGAAGCTATTTTCTATGCATTTGATTTTTTTCCTTTTCATTCTTGCCATCTTCCTATTGTCTAATAACCTTTCACCCAAGCAATGAGCCAGCACGCCCAAACTTAAGAGCTTCATCTTGAATTGCATCAAACCTTGGGGATTTAAGCCTTGGATCCATCCCAACATAGAGGAGCTTCTGAAGACAAAGTATCCATTGCTTCTTGCCCTCTTTTTAAAGGAAACCCACCACTTATTGGACTAATCTTCAGATCGCAGCCTATTAAAATCCACTTACGGTTCCAAGCTATTACTAGAGTTTAAAGGTACACTTCAGCTGCGAAGTGGTTAAAGGAAACGACTCTCTTTCTCACACCCTATAATGATTACATGACGTCTTAAATTACTGTCCTTACCGACGTCCTTTCCTTACTTGAACTATCCTTATCATCACCAGGTGCATTTAGATCACGCTACCTCATTCCCTTTGGCCTTACAGGAGTTTCCAGCTTTTACCGATAGTTCTCCAAATGATAATGATCCAGCTGGATGACTTAAGTTAGTCACAGGAAGGCAACTACTGGTAAAAAATTGTAAGAGAACTTTGAAGCCATACCATTTACGAATTTGAATGCTACATTACTATGGTTAATTGCCAACTGAGCTTTATTCATTGTTCTGCCTCATAATCTATCTGGTATGAGGACCTGTCCTTGGACATGTGTTATATTCGAAGCTGGCCAAATATAATAATGACATGGTCTTCAAGGTAACTAAGAGTAGATGCTTAATTTGGGCACAACTCCCAAACCTTTCCTTCACTCTGTTCCAGATTATGCTTAATTTGTGCGCAATTCCCAAACCTTTCATTCACTCTATTCCGGATTATGCTTTGCTAAAAAGCTCCTGTCTGGATTGTCCCGTCGTTCACTTCCTCTGTCCATGACTTAGAAATCAAAAAATCCTAACAGAGTAATAAGGCATTATACAGAAGCATCATTAGAGAAGGGATGAACCCATAAGTCCAAAGACAAAAATATATTTAATAAATGTTGAATGAATGATGATTACAATTGGACGATGGGACCTTTTATGTAATGTTTGAGGAGGTTAGCCACAGAGAATGGACTAATGTCTCCTGTGTTCGTTTCGTTACGATCTCTTTGAGATGTTTCCTCTTCGACATAGGATTAAGGATTGATGTTTTTTTTTAAAGTTAGGTTGAGCTTAGGCCGGGGCCAGCTTCAATATTGGATGGAAGCCTCAATATTGGATGGAAGAACAATCTGCCTATGAGTGGAATGCTGTTATCATAATTATGTAAAACTCGATTCAGTCTGAACCTCTCATAGAACAGTTTAATTCCCCAACAACAAATCAATAATAAATCATAATTTTTTTAATATATAAAAGCTATTGTATAGACAAATATATCCTTCTAATAAAAAGAAGAATATTGTATATGTGATTACAATAGAAGAAATAATGAGTAGAGGATGATGCAATATACATCTAGAATTTGGGATTTAACTGATAATATAACTTTTTCAAGGAAAGTTGCTTCTATACTTTGTGAACCATCATGGGTTAAGGAGGTAATGATCCAAATGTTATCAAGGTTTCGCTTGATTCATGTTCAGATGTACAAGGAAATATGGAAACAGTTCAAGGATAAGATTATCACACTCAAGGCACATCATGACAAGGCATGACCAAACCCTTGCAACAATTACAAGAATTTTCTCCTATTTTCCAAGTGGGGTACTATTTACTTGGTATAACCCTCAAAAACCTTCAACAATCAACTAAAATAGTTCTCTTATTAAATCATCAATATATGGTGCTTCAAGTGTTGTTATTCTAGTGATTTCATTAATGCAATTAATAATGATGATCTTGACATCTTTGTCTTCATGTTTTAAAAGCTCCAACCTTAGCAATACACTCTTCTTTGGAAGCATTATGTCTTGCATTGTCTTAAAAGGTGACTATGTTACCATTGATAAATATTTTTCAAATTGCTCCAAATCATGAACTAATTTATCCTTGGATTGAGGTGGATGTTCAATCCATCCTCTCATTTCTTCAAATTCTTGTGCTAGTTCCTTTGCACCCATGCGTTTCATATTTTTAAGTAGTGGTAAATGACATTATGGTCTTTGAAAACTTAAAAAAAAACTACAGATATTCTTTGGTAATTTTAAAAAGGTAAGCATAACTTACGAATTAAGAATCAAATTCAAACTTGGCACCCTCCTTTTATATTCTTTGTTTCTTTAAAGTGATTCATATGTTACTTAGTAGAACAAATAAATGCATCAAGATCTAGGGTGATTACAACATGTAGACAATAGGGGTGTTGGAAAAATCCTAATTTACATAAGCTAAAAAAACCCAACATATGAGCTCGATCCCCCATAGGGAGGGACTCAACATCATGGTGAAATGCCTTAGGTTTAACTCTAAGGAGCAAAGCCAATTCTTGCTTAAAGCTCCCCAATCCCCTAAAGTAAAGGAGTGGTGATCCTCATTGAACTAAACTTTACATCGATGTTTCCACAGAATCTTAATTGCAACCAATCAAATTGTGTGCCAAAGCAATTTGCAATTGTCCCTTAAGTGTCCCCTAGAAGGGGCCTCTTCCATGAGAGAGGGGCTACAAAAAGGGAGTAAAATTATGCTTGAAACCATGACCAATTGTTTTTGGCATTTTGACATTTCCAAAAAACATGTTGAATGGTCTAATTTTCCCCTGCATCAAAGATGCCAAGTTAGTGATGCCAACTTTGCGAAGGTTGCTTTTGACAAAGAAACCTTGATGAAGCAAAATCCACCCCCGAATTAAATGTTTGAAGGAAGCACGAGCCTTCCAAGTCATCTAACACTTTCTCAACTATCACACCATCAGATCTCGAACTCCCAACTTTTATTCAAATACGTGTCAATGTCAAATGAGTGATTGTCAACTCATAAAGATTCTGTGTCTCAACGATATAAATATGCTTCCCACTCCTCCATCTCCCATTCCTCTGTTATCAATCATAATGAATTTTGCAATGAATTTCTCCAAAATTCATCTTGGTGATTTGACATCAATTCATGGATACATTATAGGATGAACTTGTCAAAAACTTCATCACTATGCATTGGTGGTTCATGGATTCTAGTGGATACTCGACATTGACAATTCGTGGACACAATATAGGATGAACTTATTCAATGTCAATAGTGTGCAAGTGCTATACTTAGAGTTAGCACATGGTCACATATTTTCATTTACTTGGAGTTAAAGATTGGACAAGTTTCTTGCAAGTGGTTTTCAGAGAAACTATCTTCAAATCTCAAGTACACACATAACAATACATAATTTGATAGTATTTTCCTATCCAACAGGTTTACCTAGGCTTGCATTTCAAACACAAGCTTGGTGCACATGAATGCTCCAAAAGGGTAAAATCAAATTTCAAATTCGCTTCCTAGGAAATTTTATATTTTTAGAAAAAAACATCTTTCTTGTAATATGATCATATATTTGGATACGCTTTATGGATATGTGCATAAGATAAGATAAGATCATTTTATTAAATGTCCAACAAATGAACACAAGTGTAGTCCAATGGAATTGTTGAGTACACTAGGGTCGATACATAGTGGGAGCACAAAAAGCAACTCCTAGATAAAACAAGTATATAGGATTTAATTTTTGTGGCAATCGAAGAAAGTCAATTTTTTTGTCAATGTTAGGGTTTTTTTACTTTCAAGAAAAATTACACTTTTAGATACCCATTATTGAGTACAACATGGCCAAATTTGGTGGTGATCTAAGATCATGAAAATTTAGGTCAAAATTAGTGTTTCAACATTTCAGGATTTGGCCATATTTTTGGCTACCCTCCTTGGTGAACAACATAGGGATCAAATCTCAAGTCATTCTGAGAAACTTAAAAGTTAGGTCAAAATTAGGGTTTCACCAAGTTCAAAAAATAGTAGGTACCCTAGGGTCACCCTTCTAGCAATCAAGTTGGGTTTTAGTGTTCAAAATATTTCAAGCGTTTTGATAGTTTTTCAGTACAATATATTTTCACAGTGGGGATGAGCACCCAAGTCTATTTCTAGTGCGTGATTTTTTCATGATGAAAATTTAACTTAGAGATTTGCACCTTTCTTGATGATCAATTTCAAGATATTTTGACCTGATGACCATTGTACCCTTAGAGTTGAGAGATTGCTTAGAGAGAAAGTAATTGAAAAGTGTGATCTATTTTTAGATAATACACCCTATTTCTGAGTTTGGTTTGATGTGGACTTCAATTTTATTTTTAGTTTGACTTGCCTTGCACTCCAAGTAAACATTTTTCCAAGTTGACTTGTTCACCAACTAGTTCTAATTAGGACAGGAGGGCGTATTACATGAGGACGTGTCATTACCGTCTATTTTGGGCCCCACATGGTACCTCATCAACACTATGAGGAGTGTTCCCTACCTAGGTAGCCTTTCAATAGGACTTTGACTTGTACAATCAATTTAGTGCAATATGACTTTCAATTCAATTAAGTGGAATTTCAATTGACACACATGTTAGTTGTTATTTTTGGAGTTGCCTATCCTTCAAGAAGAATCTATTTAGGTAAAGGCGGGATACCGTCATTTTGAGTCTTAACATTGCTGCAATATGAACAAAGGTTATAAAGAAAAGGTCATTACAAATTCTCATCCTAAAATGTTGAAATCCTGAAAACAGTTGAGTTTGTTGAATTTTGAATTTTGGATGGGATGTGAATTCTATTTTCTTCATCTAAGGTCAGATAAGGTTGAAACCCTTCTCAAATGTTTGGTAACTATTAATGACATAATAAAAAATTAAGCAAACGGATAAAAAGGGAAATATAAAGGAAAATGAAAACTTTTGCTTTAAAATTTTTATAATATCATTATCATTTCTATTACAGGTTGGCTTGTGTGTCAAACAATACTTTCTCCAAAGCCTAGGGAGGTGTGCCCTACTTGTAGTTTGACTTTTTCTCCAAGCATGTGTTCTATTCTTGAGGAGGAGGACACTCCACTTGGTCTATTCTTGGTGGATCCTTGTGTTATTTCCAACATCTTGTTTCCGTATTAGAGGGAGGGTGCTCCACTTGGTCCTATTCTTTATAGATTCATGAGATTTCCACTTTATATTTTCAATGCTAGAGAGGGAGCGCTCCACTTGAGGATATTGTTGGTAGTGCATGATATTTTTATCTTTCTTCTTCATCACACTACAAGAGCATTCGTTTCTACTTTCAGTGAGGGTCCATATTTGACTTGGTGTTATTCTTGATCTCCCTCCTATCTTGGATCTCTCTCCCCTATTTTTAGTTTTTCTCGACTATAAGAGAAAGTGCAAGCAAGGAAGAAAAAGCACATGTTCTTTCATCCTTCCATCTCCTTGCTAGCATTATACTCACTTGAGATCTAGTGTTTGTGATAAAGCACTTGTGCTTTTGTATTGGTTGGACATCTCATATCCATTGCCATAGTTCTACTTCATGTGATGTGAGGAAGTTGCAAGAATGTTGGCATGATATTTTCAATCCCCCAGAATCCTTAAGCATGTTGATGTGTTCCCACTTGCTTGGAACTTTGTACCATCCATAACTCTAAGTAATGAAGATCTAATCAATATCTTTTGGCGACCATTTCAAGCATATGTGTGTGTAAGAAATCTATCTTTTTTTCATAGCTCTTGTTCTAATTTCTATTTCTCTAAGCAACGAACTTGTGGGATAATGGATTTAAGTAATTTTGTTTTTCATATAATTTTTCTTTCCGTTCATTCATTAAGTCCATAATCAAGGAAAAGGCACCAATAATATAACACCTTGGTGGAATTATAAGCAATTTAAGGCAAAATCATTGAAAATCTTTGCTAATTTGTGAGATAGATAGTTGATTTGTAAGGGGGTATTTGACATCAATGCTAAATCATTGATTTTAATTGTTTTTCTTTCTTTTTGTGCTATTTAGCTTCTTGTTTTGCAATTTTTGTTGCAGAAATAGGGAAAAATTATAACAAATTTTTGAACTTTTCCACTTGCTTCATAATATATAATAAAAAAATTCAATATCAGGTCTTTTCTTTGCATTTTAGGCAACTCTTGTTGTAGCTATGAAACTTTTATTAGAGAAATAAAGGGGGACTATAGTGAATTTATGTACTTTTTTAGTTTCTTTATCATATAGTCATAAATTTGATATTTAGGCTTGCTATCCTAACAATTTGGTAGCAGATTTCTAAGTTTTATATTGCAGAACAACAACCATTTCTTGCAGATTTAAGGTCATAGTGAATTTATGTACTTTTTCAGTTTCTTTATCATATATAGTCATAAATTTGATATTTAGGATTGTTATCCTAGCAATTTGGTAGCAGATTTCTAAGTTTTATATTGCAGATGGGGTGTCCAAATGATGGGGTTGGCCCCACCATCATCATGATCATCATATGTGTGATGTCATCCTCAAAATGCTCAATGTCCAAGCCTCAAGGTGTAAAGCTCATCGTCCAAGGTGAAAAGAGGGCCCATCACCTCTCCAAGGGGTTCCCTATCATCTCCAAGTGAAACGTCCTCAAACCAAATCCTATCATGACGTGGGTACACTGTCCAAAAGTGTGGGCTTCCTACCCATTTTTCAACCAATATGACCATATCTGCAAAATAAAAGCTCATATGTTCATCGTTCAGGGTCCAGGAGGTGTGAAAGGGTATGTCTAAACGTATCAAGTCATCATGTGACCCAACGCTTTGCATCACACGTGCCATGTCTTGTATAAAATGCACTTGACATCCTACGTGAAAGCATGGGACATCCTCCAAAGAATCATGTTAAGTGAACCCAAGTCGGTCAAAGCCATAGATTCAAGTAAGACCAACAATTGCAAGGTTCAAGAGTCCTTAGGAGCATATAAAGTAGGCCATCATTTAATACAGAAGCCACATAAGTAATTCACATTAGATATCCCCTTCAAACTTCACATTAGCTCAAGTCTTTATGCAATTTGGAAAGTTTAGGTATGGGAGGACCATCAAAAGACCCTATTAGGTGTGCCATTACCCAGGTAAAGGGATTTTTACCAAGAAACCCTTCAAGGTGTAGGTATAAGTGAAATGAAATGGAAGGGGTTACTTCTGGACATGGTGTCATTAACATGCAAGGAAATGTATGGTCTCACTTCCATGAGTTCCTTTATAGAGGGTGCGCTTGGCGCTTGAGTTACCCTTTCCTCAATGATTTTTGCATTCCAAACCCCTTATTTACCTTTTTCTTCAGTTTGCAAGTGCCCTTTTTAGTTTTCAATCATTCATTATTTCCTTTTCTTTCTTTGGGATGTAAGGTCCTTTTAGATTGATATACATTCCATGCATTAGGACTAAGGGGCGATCATCATCTGATGGGGTAGAGCTCAAGCTACATGATGGATTTTGATTGTCTTTATTATCTCGCTATTGCATTCTAATCATAGATGCTCTTAATTTTCTTTCATTTGTCCAGCTTCAATCTACCTCTAGGCCTTTAGCCCCTTCTTCTCATAGGAAAATGAGGTACATGTCGTTTTGGGATACATGTAACAAGCATTCTGAAGATAAGTACACTGTGACAGGCTCCAATATGATAAAGTGTTAAGTATGGGGAG
>ML792950.1:222673-273267 GCA_009831015.1 Picea engelmannii
AAGCATCTCTAGGTTTCATTTCCTATGGCTTTTATCTTTTACCAGCTGCTTTTACCTCCTGGGCCTTTAGCCCCTTCTTCCCACAAGACAAAGTGTAACCCTCAAAAGGTCATCCTAATGGCCGGACTAGGGGAATGGGATAGATGTGCGGGAGATAGGATGAAAAGTGATAGAATGGTGGGAGCAAAACGATGGCTCTGCAAATCCCCCTTGGTGGCTAACCAAAACCCATGAATATAAGCTTGCTAAGTCACCCCATCAATCACCCCAACAATGGTCAAGTGGATTAGTGTAAGATCCAAGCAGTCATCAGAAATGAAAGGAACCTAATGCATATATAAGAAGGTTATAACGATCAAACATGACACATACCATGATACCTTGGACCAATTACCTCACGGAGCAAGAGTCCTCTCCGATGCAAGTCCAAGCCGGTGGTGATGGAAGCTGTTGCTGCTGACAGGACGAGTCTGGCGAAGAAGAAGAAAGATGGGCCCTCCAGGGCCATGCTCGGGTAAATCCTGCTCTCGGCACTTCATGTCTAGGACCTGTGGGCCTCGAGACATGATCTCCTAGTTATCCCTAGATATCGGGGATAACAAGGTCTATGGTTATATTTTAGCATTAACCTTTGTGCACACATGTTGAGTTTTATTTAACTATTCGATGATTAAATTAATGTATTTTATCGAAATTAAGGTTAATAGCTTGGTCACACTATTTTATATGCTTCCTTTTCACACTTGGAGTGGCTATTTGGACTTAGTTGGAGCTTTCTAGTGGTGTGCCCCCCTTCTAGAGCACAACTTTCAAGGCATATAATATTATATCGATATCTTAGAGAGGTTGGCACACTTCTCTATTGTGCACTCGCTTGGGTTGGTTGGTGTAACACCCTTGTTTCTCCCAACTTGTAATAAATCATTAATCATGATTTCTATGTTATGGAATGTGTATAATGTAAATGTATATTTTGTTACAGTGCCAAAAATTGACTGTGGGGGTGAAGCCTTGAAGTACTCGCCATGATATCACTAGAGGAAAGGAATGGGAAAACTATGGAGAGGGTTCATTATGTCAAATGACCCCATATTTCCGTTTGTTGGGAAATATAAACCTCCTCCCAATCCCAAGGAAAAGAATTAGTTAATGAAGGTAAGGACCGGTGATTGAACTATCAACCACCCCTATGAATGGAAGCATGGTCTGGCTAAAGAAAGTCAACCCGAAGTACCACAGGGTCTGGCAAACCCAAGTTGACCCGAGTTTCCTTCTGATAGAAGGAACATGCTAGTTGGGGAACCTTCCTGAGAAGAGGGCGTGCAAGGGGGGAGACCCAGGCAAGAAGTTGAGAAGAGGAGGCATGCGAGAGGCTCTGCCTAGAGCAGGAGACACCACACAAGAGCGAGCAAGGCTCTCCAGCTGAGAATTTGGCAGAAAACACAACCTGAAACAAAAGAACGTGAGCTTGATGTTGAGGAAGCGTCTGATAAACCTCGCAGGGAGGCTATGACAGAGAGGGAGAATCTTTGAGAAGCAACATAAATTTGCTAGTGATATCATGGCTTGGCACAGGGGTGGCCAGAGTGCTAAGAGTGAATGCCTCTGAGCCTATGGTTGGGTGGAAAGGCAAACACCCATGGTCAATTAGTTAGCTGCAACCTATAATCAATAAGTATTCTCCTACCCTGTGTAATTGAACTGTAAATGTAAATTAAAGTTGGATATCCTGCGAATGCTTCATGGATGTGCATGTTTGCTTAATGGTTAGACTGTGTTCCTTTATCTTTGGTTTGATTGTGTATTTAAGCAAGTAAGGAACTATATGGTTTGTACATGTAAATGCTCAAGCCCTGTAGCGGCTCAAGTTAAAGAAAATGAACTGTGAGTCCGTCAACCTTGGGCACAGTTTCACATATGCATGTCAACACTCCTAGTTGTTTCGAGTCTCCCGGAAAAAGGAGTTTGTTAAGCTTAGGAGAGTTAGTGCATGTATACACAAAGCTTCTGCGAGGCGGGCAGAGACCAAGAGCCTCTTAAATTCCAGAGTTTGGTAAACGAGCGCAAGGGGTGCGCAAGAGATCTTGTTTTTAAGTCTCAAGATCAGGAGAAAGAGCACAAAGCGTGCGCCAGCGCCTAAGTCTTTTAGAGCTAACAAAGCTCATGAAGGATAGCGAGATTTAAGTCTCAAAAGGGTGGATTCTTTCGTTTGTAAGAAAAACAGACGAGATCCGTTCGGGAGAAGCCAAGGTCTGTCATGACCATTGGACATAGAGAAAGAGCATAGAAGTTAACCCCTCGATTCCATCGATCTTCGTGAGTTCGACGAAGTTTGGGTGTTCGTCATGAAAGAGACGAACCCTCCGAAGTTCCGGAGCTCGAAGTTAACCTGGGCCTGTTATCGTGCAATCTGTACTTTGATAGAAGAAAAGGTTAAAGGAGAGAAAATTGGCATAACTGGAGACTATCCTATCAATGTCACCTCAATAGGATGTCTCTTTCTATTTAGGGTGGTAGGCCCAGGGGAGACGTCCCCGGTGACCTAGGGGTTTGAGAAGGCAAAGTCAAAAGGCTAGATAAAGATCCCCTCTCACAAGTCACCACTGATCAGAAAGTCTGGTTTTATAACCAATGAAGAGATAATATGTCAAAGTGTACCTGCCCAGAACAAAGTAACAAGAAACTATATATATTTGCAAGTACACTTGCTGGTTAGCACTTCATAAAACCATAGACTTTCTCAATAAAAGCAATTGACTGATGATAATGAAGTAAACAGATAATTATAACAGCAATATTTATAAGGAAATACTTCACATTAAATGCCTTGAAAGTAGCTTCAAAATGACTAAGAATCATTAACCATTGAAATCATAACACTAGCATTTGTTAGAAGCAAACAAGACAATGTATAAATCAACCTTTTCAACTGCTTTTAGAGGCTTTTAATGCTGCAATTAATGGTTGTAGCTTACTTTAGTAACAACAACAATATTGTTAGTAGGTTAAGTTATTCTAGGGTTAGAAAATGTTAGTAGGTTGATTGAGGTAAAAGATTTGAGGGTTGGTTTCATCAATCAAACAAATTTAAGGTCTAAATCAGTGATTTTTAGGGATAATGGAGTCACTTGCAGCAGAAAAGCTTTAAGGAAACAAATGATAATGTAAGAGCTAAGGACCAAGAAGGATGATGATTGAGGTGTTGATAACCCAAGGCCTCAATCAACAAGCCTTAGAAGGAAAATGACTACTAGGAAGTAGGTAACCTTAGGCCCTAGCAATTTTCCTTCTTCTTTAGCTCAAGCTTGAAACAATTAATGGCTTGATGAAGCAAATGACACTAGAGTGTTGCAATGGCAAGGCTCTAGTACAATGCTTCAAAGGTAGGGTTTCTAGCACAATCTAGTAGGTGAAAAATTGTTAAGACAAGGACAATAACATGTGTTTGTTCTCTTAGGGTTTTAGACTAGCAATTTCATAATCTTGGAATAAATGCAAAGTAAATGTACCATAACCATTCAAAGCAAAGAAGTATTGCAGAAATTCACTTACATCCACCAATAATAATCTAGCAATAAGCCTAGTTGAAGATTTTCCACCAACAAAAATGCCAAGAAACACCAAATTAAGCCTCCTCCAAGAAGTGCGCCTAAAATTTCAGCCAATAAACCCTAAAGAGGGCGCAAATTTCAGACCTCACTTGTGTCAGTGAAAGATGATGAAAAATAAGAGTGTTTTTCCCCTTATTTATACAGTTACAATGACCAGAATTAGGTCAAAAAGGCCGACATGGCCTGTTACACATAATATCCAGTTTTTACAATAAATGTCATAATTAAACCCTAAAACAAGTTGTAAAGGTGACGTCATGCCCTTTTAGGGTGACGTTAGGCCCTTTTAGGGTGACATTAGGCCCTTTTTGGGCAACGTTGGCCTGCTAGAGCAAAACGTCAGGCCTCCTTGGGCCTCAGGATCCTGCCAAACATGCCACTTGGCACACAACTGCCTGCAAAACATCCAAAACGCTGGGTGACATCATGGGCCTTCCAAGGCCTACATCATGGTGAAAAGGGCGCAACCACCCTAGGTCCAGGCCTCCCAGGTTGCCCCTGGTGAAACATCCTCCTCTCTCTCTGTGCAATCCTCTGATCTGTCTCAGCCCCTAGCTGGGGTCTCAACATCCATCTGGTGGGCTCTTATCCCTATGGAGGTTTGAACTAATCATCTCCCCATATGTACCAAGCCATCGAGTGTGGCCCTGCAACATCAACAAATACACCCTCCATGGGCTCATAAGTCACAGGGATCATATCAATGTCAATCACATCTAATCATCAAGTTATTTAATCATGTGAATGAAACCCCCTTTACCCGGACAAGTGCTCAAAGACGTTATGCTATTCTACAGACCAGGTTTGGAGGGGATGCTAGGACGTCCTATTGGGCTAATGCTCATTGGATGTGGGATGTTCCCGTGTGAAGTTAAATCCAGGCCATGTGAGTGGATGAGGTGGTACGGGATGTTTGGGCAATAGGTGCAGTGATAGCAAGGAAATGTATGGCTTACCTGTCGGTTCCTTTGAAGAGGGTGAGTTGCACCTTGTAATGGATGCAAATGTTTCCAAGCCCATTCATGCCTTTTATCTTTTATTCTTATTGCTTTTTCTTTCAAGACACCAATTGGGGGACACTGCCCTGGCGTGGTGACCAGTGGTGGCAATGTTACCCACAAGAATTTCATGGAAATGAGAAGGTTGGCTCGTGATGAGACCCCCTTTCTCTTGGCTATATGCCACCAAGAGCCACTACCCTAGCGTGGTGACCAATTGTTGGTAGTGTCATACCGCTACATGCCCATGGACCTAGTAGGTTGGCTCGTGATGAGACCCTCTATCCTCCAACTAGGTCTTGATTTATTTATTTTTTATGGGTCCCTCTGTTTCTTGCTGAGAAGATTTTTATTGCTTTCTTGGGGATCCCTGGGCGAAGCATCTCAAGGTTTCCTTCTTTTGGCTTTTATATTTTGCCAGCTACTTTTACCCTTTGGGCCTTTAGCCCCTTCTTCCCACAAGGTAAGGTACAAACCTTAGATATTTGGCCAACCCAATGCCCGGACTAGTGTAATGGGATGGATGAGCGGGAAAAAGATGGAAAGTGGTAAGTATGGTGGGAACAGACGATGACCTTTCATGAATCCCCCCAGTGGAAATTCAAACCCAATGGGAACTAGCTTACTAGGGCATCCTGTCATTCCCCCCAAGTGTGGTCAAGTGGAAAGGCATAAGGTCCAAGCACACGTTAGAAACAAAAATAATTAAATGCACATATTCAAAAGTTTTGAGAATCAGAGTGACACATACAATGGTACCCAAACTCATTACTTCATGGAGCAAGACCCATTTCTGCTGCAAGACTAGGCAGATGTGATGGATGTTGTTGTTGCTGACAATGTGGAGGCGCTGAAGAAGAAAAGGATGGGCCCTCCAGGGCCATGCTCAAGTCGATCAGGCTCTCGGTACTCCATGTCTAGCACTTGTGGGCCTCAAGACATAATCTCCTTAGTTATCCCTAGGCTAGGGGATAACAGGGCCGTAGATCTAAGAATGCCTGGGAACTATCCCAACCGTCGGATATACGATTTAGTCAGCCCGACGTTGACCGCTTCGGGAGGACAGGGGTATTGTAACGCCAAATCTCCCGAATGCCAAACTTTTGAATCCACGAGATCCGTAGATCTATGGGCCTTCGTGGATAGACCCTGACTGACAGATCTAGGCTGTGGTCAGCCCGACGCTGACCAACTCCAGGAGAAACAAGGAGTTTGCATAGAAAAACTCTCGAATGCCAAATTTACTAAGTGAATCAGGACGACCCGTCAACAAGGACACGTGTCGCCAGATTCCACAGTTCAGGAGGGTGGCACTTCGACAGTTTTGAATCGTCGTGTTAACAGGAGGAGAAACTCCCTAAGTTTCGAAGGCTGAATCGCATCTTGGTCGTCGGTGCTAGGAGCATGTGGCGCCAGATCCTAAAGTTTAGAGGCTTGACACTCCAGGGGGGAAAGTTGAAATCGAGTGGTGTGGGTTGAGGTCTCCTGAAGACCCGAAGTCTGGAATCCATTCCAGTCGTCCATGGCTAGGGATATGTGTCTTCAGATCCTGCAATTCGGAACCTTAGCACTTTGGGGAATTTGAGGTGTGACACACCTAAGGCTCCCGAACGTCGAATTCCCGAAGTAACAAGAGTCGCAGATCTTTGGATCCATGCAGATAGAACCTGACAGTTAGATCTAGGTTGTGGTCAGCCCGACGCTAACCAAAGGGGAGTTTACACGGTAAAGCTCCCGAACGCTGAAGTTACAAAGTAATGGAAGCCGTGGATCCTCGGATCTGCGTGGACAGATCTTGACTGTGAGATCTGAGAAAATGCGAGAAGGTGATGTTAGGTGTCGACGTAGCTCGTTGATGTCACCCAAGGTGACGTGGACCCATGATTGAGGTGCCCCGTGTCATATGGATATGGATGTTTTGTAGGCCCCTCATGCCCATTAGAACGTGACACGTGTCACCCATGACGAGGGCACGTGTCACCCTTGCCCCTTGCCACGTGTCAGCCCCTGGTACGTGGTCATCGGGCCAAGTGACTAGCGAAGTGCCCGGGACTTCAGGACTCCCAAGGATCTGGGGTGCAGTATTGTAGAGAGGCCAAAGGCCGAAGGCCGGGGCCACGTGGCGAGTTTATGGGAGTTCAGGAGTCCGGGACTTCGGAGGATTTGGAATGGAGTGGTGCAAAAAGGCCTGAAGGTCGGAGCCACGTGGCAAGCCCATGGGACTTCGGGAGATAAGCACTCCGAGAGACTTGGGTCATTAGACCGCATACTCCCCAAAAGGGTTGAAGCGTCGAACCTTTCCCTTACGCCTAAGCGTTAACGTGGAGGAAGATCCATCATCGGATTAATGGTGGATGGATCTTCGTCATAGATTTAGGAGTGCTGGGAGCTACGTGACTTCGGGAAACTTGGGATGACATGTATGAGAAGGACCACGTGGCCCTTGACTAATAAACGCCCGAATAATTTTGGAAGGGCACATCTTCTAGTCCTGGGCTCGGTTTTGAGCATGGAGATAGTGGTTGGAAAGCTTTGGATGATCAGAATGTGATAGAGACCTCGAAAGGAGGATTTGATTAATTAAGGAAGACGAAATTTTGATGCCCCATCCCTTAAAAATCCATTTAAGGGTTTGGACATGTTACAGTTGGACACTTTTATGACATGGAATACAGAGGAGTATTTTATTGATGAGCTCTAACCACCTTGGAACATTCTCTTAGGGTGCACTTCACATGAAGGATATTTTATGATTTGTTGGGTGGTTGAGGTAGCTACATAGCACATTTTTCTAGGATGCACCTCTCTTAGGTGCTCCCTCATGGATATTCCAACTACACGACATATTTTGAACATCATTGGAGAGCGCCCTCACCTCTTTGAGTTGGCACATATATATTATTTATTTAGAGTGGTTATGGAGGTTATTATTGGGAGCCATGTGGCACATGAGGCGATTCACACATGTGACTTGGCATGCTCTTGTACTTAGTCTTCTTTATATTCTTGAAGATTATTCTTGGAGGGCACACATGTGGTAGGTTTCTTCTTGCTATCTTTGGATACTCTTGGAGAGCACACTTATGGAGAAATTTCTTGCTATTCTTTGAGATATACATGTTATTATTTCATGGAGTTTTGGCATGGTGAAAACCCTAATTTTACCTTATCTCCTTGAATTTGTTTTATGGAGATGGTCCACTTGCTATTTTGTGGTTTTTATGACATCTTTTCTTGTGGAGTGATCCATCCACTTGGAATCTTGCACATTTATCCATGGAGTTGGTTATCTTGGAATTCACACATGTGGAGTGGTTTCATGCACACACACTTTTGGAGGGCACATTCCATTTGGACATGTTACCCCCTCTCACCTAGGGGTAACTAGAGGAGATCATGCCTGATGGCCTATAATGAAGACAATGATCTTGATGATACTAATGATCAATATTCTCACAAGAAACATCCCATCATCCCTTCAAATGCCTCCCTCCTCATCAACACAACTCATCACACTCAATCAACATGGTTCATTAGAAGGAGGTGGTCCGACACATTATAAGGTACATTAGTCCTTGTTTCATATAAAGTGTCATATTAATGCATTTGGTATGTGAGTGAGGATCATGGGTTGAAGTTGGATAATGGATCGTAAGCTCACTTGAAGTTATGTTTTTTGCCTTGTTTCACCTTGGTGACCATCTTTAGTGTCCTAGTCCTGTGTTGTCACTCTTGGGGAACATGAGTACTACTGAGAGACCTTGATAGGGGTATTGTACCGCTTCCTCCCCATACTTAACACTTTATCATATTGGAGCCTGTCACAGTGTACTTATCTTCAGAATGCTTGTTACATGTATCCCAAAACGACATGTACCTCATTTTCCTATGAGAAGAAGGGGCTAAAGGCCTAGAGGTAGATTGAAGCTGGACAAATGAAAGAAAATTAAGAGCATCTATGATTAGAATGCAATAGCGAGATAATAAAGACAATCAAAATCCATCATGTAGCTTGAGCTCTACCCCATCAGATGATGATCGCCCCTTAGTCCTAATGCATGGAATGTATATCAATCTAAAAGGACCTTACATCCCAAAGAAAGAAAAGGAAATAATGAATGATTGAAAACTAAAAAGGGCACTTGCAAACTGAAGAAAAAGGTAAATAAGGGGTTTGGAATGCAAAAATCATTGAGGAAAGGGTAACTCAAGCGCCAAGCGCACCCTCTATAAAGGAACTCATGGAAGTGAGACCATACATTTCCTTGCATGTTAATGACACCATGTCCAGAAGTAACCCCTTCCATTTCATTTCACTTATACCTACACCTTGAAGGGTTTCTTGGTAAAAATCCCTTTACCTGGGTAATGGCACACCTAATAGGGTCTTTTGATGGTCCTCCCATACCTAAACTTTCCAAATTGCATAAAGACTTGAGCTAATGTGAAGTTTGAAGGGGATATCTAATGTGAATTACTTATGTGGCTTCTGTATTAAATGATGGCCTACTTTATATGCTCCTAAGGACTCTTGAACCTTGCAATTGTTGGTCTTACTTGAATCTATGGCTTTGACCGACTTGGGTTCACTTAACATGATTCTTTGGAGGATGTCCCATGCTTTCACGTAGGATGTCAAGTGCATTTTATACAAGACATGGCACGTGTGATGCAAAGCGTTGGGTCACATGATGACTTGATACGTTTAGACATACCCTTTCACACCTCCTGGACCCTGAACGATGAACATATGAGCTTTTATTTTGCAGATATGGTCATATTGGTTGAAAAATGGGTAGGAAGCCCACACTTTTGGACAGTGTACCCACGTCATGATAGGATTTGGTTTGAGGACGTTTCACTTGGAGATGATAGGGAACCCCTTGGAGAGGTGATGGGCCCTCTTTTCACCTTGGACGATGAGCTTTACACCTTGAGGCTTGGACATTGAGCATTTTGAGGATGACATCACACATATGATGATCATGATGATGGTGGGGCCAACCCCATCATTTGGACACCCCATCTGCAATATAAAACTTAGAAATCTGCTACCAAATTGCTAGGATAACAATCCTAAATATCAAATTTATGACTATATATGATAAAGAAACTGAAAAAGTACATAAATTCACTATGACCTTAAATCTGCAAGAAATGGTTGTTGTTCTGCAATATAAAACTTAGAAATCTGCTACCAAATTGTTAGGATAGCAAGCCTAAATATCAAATTTATGACTATATGATAAAGAAACTAAAAAAGTACATAAATTCACTATAGTCCCCCTTTATTTCTCTAATAAAAGTTTCATAGCTACAACAAGAGTTGCCTAAAATGCAAAGAAAAGACCTGATATTGAATTTTTTTATTATATATTATGAAGCAAGTGGAAAAGTTCAAAAATTTGTTATAATTTTTCCCTATTTCTGCAACAAAAATTGCAAAACAAGAAGCTAAATAGCACAAAAAGAAAGAAAAACAATTAAAATCAATGATTTAGCATTGATGTCAAATACCCCCTTACAAATCAACTATCTATCTCACAAATTAGCAAAGATTTTCAATGATTTTGCCTTAAATTGCTTATAATTCCACCAAGGTGTTATATTATTGGTGCCTTTTCCTTGATTATGGACTTAATGAATGAACGGAAAGAAAAATTATATGAAAAACAAAATTACTTAAATCCATTATCCCACAAGTTCGTTGCTTAGAGAAATAGAAATTAGAACAAGAGCTATGAAAAAAAGATAGATTTCTTACACACACATATGCTTGAAATGGTCGCCAAAAGATATTGATTAGATCTTCATTACTTAGAGTTATGGATGGTACAAAGTTCCAAGCAAGTGGGAACACATCAACATGCTTAAGGATTCTGGGGGATTGAAAATATCATGCCAACATTCTTGCAACTTCCTCACATCACATGAAGTAGAACTATGGCAATGGATATGAGATGTCCAACCAATACAAAAGCACAAGTGCTTTATCACAAACACTAGATCTCAAGTGAGTATAATGCTAGCAAGGAGATGGAAGGATGAAAGAACATGTGCTTTTTCTTCCTTGCTTGCACTTTCTCTTATAGTCGAGAAAAACTAAAAATAGGGGAGAGAGATCCAAGATAGGAGGGAGATCAAGAATAACACCAAGTCAAATATGGACCCTCACTGAAAGTAGAAACGAATGCTCTTGTAGTGTGATGAAGAAGAAAGATAAAAATATCATGCACTACCAACAATATCCTCAAGTGGAGCGCTCCCTCTCTAGCATTGAAAATATAAAGTGGAAATCTCATGAATCTATAAAGAATAGGACCAAGTGGAGCACCCTCCCTCTAATACGGAAACAAGATGTTGGAAATAACACAAGGATCCACCAAGAATAGACCAAGTGGAGTGTCCTCCTCCTCAAGAATAGAACACATGCTTGGAGAAAAAGTCAAACTACAAGTAGGGCACACCTCCCTAGGCTTTGGAGAAAGTATTGTTTGACACACAAGCCAACCTGTAATAGAAATGATAATGATATTATAAAAATTTTAAAGCAAAAGTTTTCATTTTCCTTTATATTTCCCTTTTTATCCGTTTGCTTAATTTTTTATTATGTCATTAATAGTTACCAAACATTTGAGAAGGGTTTCAACCTTATCTGACCTTAGATGAAGAAAATAGAATTCACATCCCATCCAAAATTCAAAATTCAACAAACTCAACTGTTTTCAGGATTTCAACATTTTAGGATGAGAATTTGTAATGACCTTTTCTTTATAACCTTTGTTCATATTGCAGCAATGTTAAGACTCAAAATGACGGTATCCCGCCTTTACCTAAATAGATTCTTCTTGAAGGATAGGCAACTCCAAAAATAACAACTAACATGTGTGTCAATTGAAATTCCACTTAATTGAATTGAAAGTCATATTGCACTAAATTGATTGTACAAGTCAAAGTCCTATTGAAAGGCTACCTAGGTAGGGAACACTCCTCATAGTGTTGATGAGGTACCATGTGGGGCCCAAAATAGACGGTAATGACACGTCCTCATGTAATACGCCCTCCTGTCCTAATTAGAACTAGTTGGTGAACAAGTCAACTTGGAAAAATGTTTACTTGGAGTGCAAGGCAAGTCAAACTAAAAATAAAATTGAAGTCCACATCAAACCAAACTCAGAAATAGGGTGTATTATCTAAAAATAGATCACACTTTTCAATTACTTTCTCTCTAAGCAATCTCTCAACTCTAAGGGTACAATGGTCATCAGGTCAAAATATCTTGAAATTGATCATCAAGAAAGGTGCAAATCTCTAAGTTAAATTTTCATCATGAAAAAATCACGCACTAGAAATAGACTTGGGTGCTCATCCCCACTGTGAAAATATATTGTACTGAAAAACTATCAAAACGCTTGAAATATTTTGAACACTAAAACCCAACTTGATTGCTAGAAGGGTGACCCTAGGGTACCTACTATTTTTTGAACTTGGTGAAACCCTAATTTTGACCTAACTTTTAAGTTTCTCAGAATGACTTGAGATTTGATCCCTATGTTGTTCACCAAGGAGGGTAGCCAAAAATATGGCCAAATCCTGAAATGTTGAAACACTAATTTTGACCTAAATTTTCATGATCTTAGATCACCACCAAATTTGGCCATGTTGTACTCAATAATGGGTATCTAAAAGTGTAATTTTTCTTGAAAGTAAAAAAACCCTAACATTGACAAAAAAATTGACTTTCTTCGATTGCCACAAAAATTAAATCCTATATACTTGTTTTATCTAGGAGTTGCTTTTTGTGCTCCCACTATGTATCGACCCTAGTGTACTCAACAATTCCATTGGACTACACTTGTGTTCATTTGTTGGACATTTAATAAAATGATCTTATCTTATCTTATGCACATATCCATAAAGCGTATCCAAATATATGATCATATTACAAGAAAGATGTTTTTTTCTAAAAATATAAAATTTCCTAGGAAGCGAATTTGAAATTTGATTTTACCCTTTTGGAGCATTCATGTGCACCAAGCTTGTGTTTGAAATGCAAGCCTAGGTAAACCTGTTGGATAGGAAAATACTATCAAATTATGTATTGTTATGTGTGTACTTGAGATTTGAAGATAGTTTCTCTGAAAACCACTTGCAAGAAACTTGTCCAATCTTTAACTCCAAGTAAATGAAAATATGTGACCATGTGCTAACTCTAAGTATAGCACTTGCACACTATTGACATTGAATAAGTTCATCCTATATTGTGTCCACGAATTGTCAATGTCGAGTATCCACTAGAATCCATGAACCACCAATGCATAGTGATGAAGTTTTTGACAAGTTCATCCTATAATGTATCCATGAATTGATGTCAAATCACCAAGATGAATTTTGGAGAAATTCATTGCAAAATTCATTATGATTGATAACAGAGGAATGGGAGATGGAGGAGTGGGAAGCATATTTATATCGTTGAGACACAGAATCTTTATGAGTTGACAATCACTCATTTGACATTGACACGTATTTGAATAAAAGTTGGGAGTTCGAGATCTGATGGTGTGATAGTTGAGAAAGTGTTAGATGACTTGGAAGGCTCGTGCTTCCTTCAAACATTTAATTCGGGGGTGGATTTTGCTTCATCAAGGTTTCTTTGTCAAAAGCAACCTTCGCAAAGTTGGCATCACTAACTTGGCATCTTTGATGCAGGGGAAAATTAGACCATTCAACATGTTTTTTGGAAATGTCAAAATGCCAAAAACAATTGGTCATGGTTTCAAGCATAATTTTACTCCCTTTTTGTAGCCCCTCTCTCATGGAAGAGGCCCCTTCTAGGGGACACTTAAGGGACAATTGCAAATTGCTTTGGCACACAATTTGATTGGTTGCAATTAAGATTCTGTGGAAACATCGATGTAAAGTTTAGTTCAATGAGGATCACCACTCCTTTACTTTAGGGGATTGGGGAGCTTTAAGCAAGAATTGGCTTTGCTCCTTAGAGTTAAACCTAAGGCATTTCACCATGATGTTGAGTCCCTCCCTATGGGGGATCGAGCTCATATGTTGGGTTTTTTTAGCTTATGTAAATTAGGATTTTTCCAACACCCCTATTGTCTACATGTTGTAATCACCCTAGATCTTGATGCATTTATTTGTTCTACTAAGTAACATATGAATCACTTTAAAGAAACAAAGAATATAAAAGGAGGGTGCCAAGTTTGAATTTGATTCTTAATTCGTAAGTTATGCTTACCTTTTTAAAATTACCAAAGAATATCTGTAGTTTTTTTTTAAGTTTTCAAAGACCATAATGTCATTTACCACTACTTAAAAATATGAAACGCATGGGTGCAAAGGAACTAGCACAAGAATTTGAAGAAATGAGAGGATGGATTGAACATCCACCTCAATCCAAGGATAAATTAGTTCATGATTTGGAGCAATTTGAAAAATATTTATCAATGGTAACATAGTCACCTTTTAAGACAATGCAAGACATAATGCTTCCAAAGAAGAGTGTATTGCTAAGGTTGGAGCTTTTAAAACATGAAGACAAAGATGTCAAGATCATCATTATTAATTGCATTAATGAAATCACTAGAATAACAACACTTGAAGCACCATATATTGATGATTTAATAAGAGAACTATTTTAGTTGATTGTTGAAGGTTTTTGAGGGTTATACCAAGTAAATAGTACCCCACTTGGAAAATAGGAGAAAATTCTTGTAATTGTTGCAAGGGTTTGGTCATGCCTTGTCATGATGTGCCTTGAGTGTGATAATCTTATCCTTGAACTGTTTCCATATTTCCTTGTACATCTGAACATGAATCAAGCGAAACCTTGATAACATTTGGATCATTACCTCCTTAACCCATGATGGTTCACAAAGTATAGAAGCAACTTTCCTTGAAAAAGTTATATTATCAGTTAAATCCCAAATTCTAGATGTATATTGCATCATCCTCTACTCATTATTTCTTCTATTGTAATCACATATACAATATTCTTCTTTTTATTAGAAGGATATATTTGTCTATACAATAGCTTTTATATATTAAAAAAATTATGATTTATTATTGATTTGTTGTTGGGGAATTAAACTGTTCTATGAGAGGTTCAGACTGAATCGAGTTTTACATAATTATGATAACAGCATTCCACTCATAGGCAGATTGTTCTTCCATCCAATATTGAGGCTTCCATCCAATATTGAAGCTGGCCCCGGCCTAAGCTCAACCTAACTTTAAAAAAAAACATCAATCCTTAATCCTATGTCGAAGAGGAAACATCTCAAAGAGATCGTAACGAAACGAACACAGGAGACATTAGTCCATTCTCTGTGGCTAACCTCCTCAAACATTACATAAAAGGTCCCATCGTCCAATTGTAATCATCATTCATTCAACATTTATTAAATATATTTTTGTCTTTGGACTTATGGGTTCATCCCTTCTCTAATGATGCTTCTGTATAATGCCTTATTACTCTGTTAGGATTTTTTGATTTCTAAGTCATGGACAGAGGAAGTGAACGACGGGACAATCCAGACAGGAGCTTTTTAGCAAAGCATAATCCGGAATAGAGTGAATGAAAGGTTTGGGAATTGCGCACAAATTAAGCATAATCTGGAACAGAGTGAAGGAAAGGTTTGGGAGTTGTGCCCAAATTAAGCATCTACTCTTAGTTACCTTGAAGACCATGTCATTATTATATTTGGCCAGCTTCGAATATAACACATGTCCAAGGACAGGTCCTCATACCAGATAGATTATGAGGCAGAACAATGAATAAAGCTCAGTTGGCAATTAACCATAGTAATGTAGCATTCAAATTCGTAAATGGTATGGCTTCAAAGTTCTCTTACAATTTTTTACCAGTAGTTGCCTTCCTGTGACTAACTTAAGTCATCCAGCTGGATCATTATCATTTGGAGAACTATCGGTAAAAGCTGGAAACTCCTGTAAGGCCAAAGGGAATGAGGTAGCGTGATCTAAATGCACCTGGTGATGATAAGGATAGTTCAAGTAAGGAAAGGACGTCGGTAAGGACAGTAATTTAAGACGTCATGTAATCATTATAGGGTGTGAGAAAGAGAGTCGTTTCCTTTAACCACTTCGCAGCTGAAGTGTACCTTTAAACTCTAGTAATAGCTTGGAACCGTAAGTGGATTTTAATAGGCTGCGATCTGAAGATTAGTCCAATAAGTGGTGGGTTTCCTTTAAAAAGAGGGCAAGAAGCAATGGATACTTTGTCTTCAGAAGCTCCTCTATGTTGGGATGGATCCAAGGCTTAAATCCCCAAGGTTTGATGCAATTCAAGATGAAGCTCTTAAGTTTGGGCGTGCTGGCTCATTGCTTGGGTGAAAGGTTATTAGACAATAGGAAGATGGCAAGAATGAAAAGGAAAAAAATCAAATGCATAGAAAATAGCTTCCTTGACGAGATGAAGTGTAGCCTTCTAAAAGACATACTGAAGCCAGTTAGCACTTGGTTCATAATACTGGACAGCCCAATAACAGAATATATAGAAAGTATTATAGCAGACAGAGAGGCACTTCACACATATTTGCTTGTACTGGTGTTGCATGCATACCAATAATTTCTAGATACAAATCTTAGCAGTGAAGTCACTGCCCAAGAATATTTTTGGAGATGGCAGCTTACCCTTGTGAGGCAATTGGACTTACCAGGTTTTTCTTTTATTATGCTTGTTCCGTCTAAGTGTATTGGACATACTTGGTTAGTTTCCAAGTGAGGAGGGTTTATATCCTACTCAATTTTTTTTTACCATGTAGTAGCCTTCAGCTTTTATGGCCGGAACAGTCCTGGTCATTTTGTAATCTTATATCTTTGATTAATAATTTTTTCACAGAAAAAAAACACGAATTGTCACTTATCTGGTAGTTCCAGTTGGACTTGAAAGAGTGTTGGTCAGAAGTATTTATAATAGAAAGAATATTTTTATTTCCACTAAACGCCAAAGCTGGGAAGGTAGGATGATTATTCTGAACTCAACTATATTGTGCTTGATATCTCTTGGCAGTGATTAAAACAGTTCTTCCGTGCATAGTCTAAACTCGTGCATGGTGAACTTTTTAGGCTTTTTATTTTTTCTGGGATGATTATCATTGTAATTGGACAAAGTGATTGTTGGCAAAATTGTAATTTTATAGTGTTTCTATCATGTTTTTAAATACATAAATAAATTCAGCATAATAATAATTTATAGTGTTTAATTATATTTTTGAATATATAAATTAATTCAGTATTCTAAAAACCCTTAAAACACCTATAATATGTATATTAAATCATTAAAAATTACTATTCCAACTATATTTTTTATTTTTTGATATATTTTTAAACAAATCCTATAAATATATATATATATATATATATATATATTTAGAGTAAATATTAATCAACAAGATACCTTGAAAGTCTAGCAACATGTCGGAAATATTTTAAATTAGTCAAAAGAAAGAATAAAAGAAGAGACACTATCTCAATAGCTGGAAGTGGCCAAAAGCTGTCGATGTCACTGCTGAGTACGTCATCACTGACCGAACCTTGGGAAGTGTACAACGCATATTTGACTTTGGTCTAACATTGCAGAATAAACGGAAGTACGACTAGCACAGCTTTTAACTTGTGGTTGGTGAACGTTGAAAGGTGGTTTACTGTTGTTAAATTTTCGACTGGTTATTGTTGGTGATACCAGTACAGAAATACAGTCATCTTAATATTTTAATATTTTTTAATCAAGTAGAAGTGGCAATAAGTTAGTGAACACAGTAATTTTTAAACACGATTAGGTAAATGTAAAAAAGTAAACATATAAACGGATGTCTTTATAACAGCTCGAAAGTTAATGGATGAAATCAGAGCCATTCATTTATTGTGACGACTAAGAATATTCTAGGCATATTTAATCTCGTCCATAAAAAATATATTAAGAATTAAAAACCTATTAAATGTGCCCATTGTCAATAGGTGTATGCCTTTCTATGTAATAACGGGTTGAGTAAATGAACGGATTGAATAAACGTAAGTAAGATAACAAGTTAACTTTTTGCTCTTTTCCATTTTGCCAAAATATCAAGAGACAAAATTGGAGATTAGGGTTTTAAGATTTCTGTGCTAGGAGGAGTAATTATTAACATTGCTCAGAAAATCTATAATATATAGTGGTTATTGACAATTTTGTTTTGAACATCAGAAATGTTGACCATTTAAAATGACCACTGAATTTTTACGCCGAAAGGCGTATACCTATTGACAATGGGCATGATTAATGACCTTTTAATCTAAAATTCTAATCTGATGGCTAACAATTGAAGATGTTGACATATTCTTAGTCGTCCTCCCAAATCAATGAATGTGATTTACTCTTCATAACTTTCTTGTATTTTTGAATGCATCGGTTAACCTGTTTACTTTTTAACATTTACCTAATCATATTAAAAAATTACTGTAGCACCATATAATTGCCACGTTTGAATTATTAACGGGCACTACTTCCTCTTCAGCTGTACGTATGTCTCACCTGTCTGCACGTTTTAGTTGGCATGGAATGTTTCATTTTCAAGCATTTCGTTTCATGAGCATGAGCCGATGCCTTTAAGCGTTCTCAGCCGCGAGTTAGCGGCTGTACTAGTTCCAGCAATGTTAAAAACTGAAAATGTTTTATTGAAATTCAGTTAAAATTACTATTTTGTTTATAGGTTACACCATCTCGATGTAATAGGCATATTTATAAGTTACATAATCTGGATCTGGATGTAATAGGCATTTTGAGGTTGCTGAATTTATTAGTTCAATCTAATCTGTAATTTCTATGAATTTCAAGATGAAGCTTAGCCATGATTAAATTAAATGATTTGGGAATAACAAATTGTAAATTTATAAAACATTGGTTAGTTATTATATATATAAAAAAGATTAAATACATAAACTAGAAGGGTATAAAATAATAGCCAACATTTTAAACTTTCGTTGGCGAATTTGGAAAAAAAAAAAAATGAGAATCCAGCAAATTTGGTGAAGGTGAAAATTTAGCAAAATTGATTTTTCTTAATGACATTGCATTAATAGATGGTATATTCTGAGTGCAATGGGGTTTTCGAATATGGTTCATCTAACTGTGCAATCGACATCATTTGAGCGAAGATTGTATCAGCAAAATGCGATGAATGCAAAATAACAAATTGAAAAAGAAACTAATGGTTTACCCGTTATCAAACTCCGAGTTGAAAGTGTTATGAACAGTGTGGGATACAGGGTCATTATATTTATCTTTCTGAGTTTTTTCTTTTATAATCAGAATTAAAATTTGGTTGGAATTTTCAGTTTGATGTAAAATTGTACTTTCAGCAATTGCAAACTGTGATATTGGATTAATTTTGGAGCTTTGAATCTATCTAGAGATTCAAAATTACAGTTTGAGTGAAGCAAATTGGTATTTCAACAATTCTTTATCCACCAGATTTATGCAGATATAGAGACACTGGGTGATTTAAAATTATAATTTAAACAATCCAAACTGACATTTCAACAATTTTCAGGGTAATTTAAAATTACAATTTAAATAACTTAAATTAACATTTCAACAATTTTCAAAATAATTCAAAATTACAATTTAAACAACCTAAATTAACATTTAGACAATTCTTCATCCACCAAAAGATTTATGCAACAAAAGATTTATGATGCAGATACAAGATGCTTTGGGTTCCCATATCAAACACCTTAATAAACAAATATAAATATAGATTAATACCATGTAGTTGCAAAGCTTCTGGACTGTTGCTTCAGCCAGAAACACAAGGACATGATTGATGGGTTAAAGTCTGAAGATATCTTCTTAGGACGTTAATAATGAAAGATAAGTCTAAACATTCTAAGATTTGAATTTTTTTTTTTTTTAAGGGCAATCTCACTTGAATTTGGCTATAGAATCCCTATTACACAGGAGAGATTGTGCAATCTGAAAATATCTTTTTAAGTCTTTAATAATGAAAGATAGTCTAAACGTTCTAAGATTTGAATTTTTTTTTGGCAATCTCACCTGAATTTGGCTATAGAATCCCTATTACACATGAGAGATTGTGCAATCTGAAAAAATAAAATCTGCTATTCTATTCTAATAATTAGTAACAAAAATTTTGAGGAAAAGATTATCAGAAAAAATGACGATAAACAATCGAAATTGTAGATGTTTAGAGCACGCTAATAAGGATTCCGGGCCTAGTTATCAGAAACGTGATGGGGGGCCTCCGTTTTGGGCAGGAACCAACCAAGAAACGGAACGCTACAGAAAACGTCATTTTCTACGGCCGTTTGTCGAAACCGTTTGTTGAGACACGACGAAAAGGCGAGCATTGTATAGGCCGTTGGATTTGAATTGCTTTCAAATCTGACGGCCTATACACCATCCGTCGAGGTAGATAGTGACCGCCCGAAGGAAAAGGAAGACCGTTTCTCGAGAAACAATCCTCCGTTTCGCAGGTACAGACAAAAAAAAATGGATTTCCTCTCCGTTTCCCGGTAGGCTTCAATGGAGTGGATGCGAAGAAGTGTTCATCAGAACTGTTTTATCGCCTAAATTAGTAACCATTTGGAATCCAACAATCGCAGAGAAGTGTTCGGGCGGGAATGGCAAGTGGGATATAGACTCCGTTGATAACCTGCAAATTCTTTTTTCGAGAGGGAATTGCAAGCCAGATCTAGGCTCCATGATAACCCTCGAATCCTTTTTCAAGCACTTCATCATTCATTTCATTGCTAGGTTTGTTAAACGAATTTAACAACTATCCACTTGTAACAAAGAGATGGGAAAGTAAGTCTACGCTCGAGTGTAAATCTGAAACCAGAAAAATGTGTTTTTCAGCATTGAAAGTTAACAGCAGAGTCATTTTTTTTTCTATCAAGGTCACTCCTTGCATGCTATGCCAAAGCCTAACTAACCCATTTCTGAAAATTCAACCCCCGTTGGTAACACTGCATTCACTTCAAATTGTGTGTAGAAATTTAACCAAGAAACACCCTTACTTCCAAAGATGGAGAACGAACGCAACAAGAAAACTGTGTCTAGAAATTTAACCAAGAAACACCCTTCATTCCAAAGATTGAGAATGCAACAAGAAAACTGTACAATGAGTATGGAATCAAATAAATATGTTTTTGGATTGAAAGTTTACAGTACCCAATTCCTTTGGTGCCTTGAGAATGCAACAAGAAAACTGTACAATGAGTATGGAATCAAATAAATATGTTTTTGGATTGAAAGTTTACAGTACCCAATTCCTTTGGTGCCTTGAGAATGCAACAAGAAAACTGTACAATGAATCAAATAAATATGTTTTTGGATTGAAAGTTTACAGTACCCAATTCCTTTGGTGCCCCCAGTGACTAGGGCTGTCATGCCTTGCAGCGACCATCTCTGTTTTCTGCTACTTGAACTCTCTCCCATCCTCCTGCTCTTTGTGCATTCAAATACCCAACTTAGCACAACGTTTTGATGAATTCCAGGAATTCATATATCGCAAGCTCTATCCACAATTACGGACTTCATACATGACTGACATAATATATATATATATATATATATATATATATACCACGCAAACTTTAGCAGAGTTTCTACATGAGTGGCATTTATATCCACCACGCAAACTTGACAAGGAACTTTGAAGTGAAATATCTTGTACAAAGTCAAACTTGACAAGGAACTTTGAAGCGAAATATCTTGTACAAAGTCTGCAGGGTGCGAGCGTTTACCTTCAATGTAGAATTCTGTCAAGTTTGCATACAGCTAACAAACAAACCCAACGCAGCAAAACGTGGACGGACTTGTAACCACGTATTGAACTTAAGTTCAATGCTTCGTTTAATTTAACGTATCAAGAAGACGAGAAGGGCAATTTATTATGAGTTAGGTTTGACTTTCTATTAGTTTATGGTTGACCATAAAATATACACCCTTTTATCCAAAGTTTTAAAAAATAATTATTTATTTTAAAATTTAAATCTCATTTATGTGATATTTTAGTGGCCAAAAACTTTGAAGTTTTATTGCTGCCTTCACTTCCCCAATGTAATTGTAATAAATATTTCTTGTTTAAAGGCGTATACGTATTGACAATGGGCAGATTTAATAGGGGTTTAGTGCTTAATAAGTTTTCTATGGACAGGATTAAATATGGCTGGAATATTCTTAGTAGTCACACAAAATAAATGGCTGTGATTTCAATCATTAACTTCCTAGCTATTATAAAGACATCCGTTTATGTGTTTACTTTTTTACATTTACCTAATCATATTTAAAAATTAATTTGATAGCTAACTGATTGCCACCTAAGTGATTAACAGAAATTAAAATATTAACACGAGATAAATGAAGGGATATTGGTTATTATACCTGCCTCTTACGATGGTATATAGTATTGGATATGCTATTGATCGTCTATTAGCTGGGGTTTGACCAAAATAGTTTTGAGCATTTTTAAAGGTATAACATTACAATTTATTTTTTTTAATTATTTTAAAACATTTTTCTAAATTGTGATTAGTTGTTCAAATGCATCTCTTATTGTCCTGGATGAGATGAAGTTCAATGTCCTTTAATGAGATGACGCTTACCTGCCATATTCAACAAATGAATTTGTTATTCATCTCGACACATGCGGTGGATTCAATAGCGGCAGGTATAAGCTGCCATGCAACCTTGTTGAATTCAACACCACAAACCAATATCCCAATATATAGAAACACAAATCAATCATATTTTCATGATTATACACTAAAATATTACAAAATTCTTTTAATTCTCAAAATGATTGATTAAAATAATAACCTTCCTATCTAAATCCCATCATATATGAAAATTTAATATTTTAATAAAAAAAATATTAATAAGGTTTATCTATATTATATGATATAAGTAACTAAATTTATGGAAATATCACATTCTTTTATCTTTAAGTACTTATAGTATAAGAAACTATGTTTAGTCATATAAAGTGTTTGGTGGAAGAACTTCTTTAAGTATGCATAGTATAAGAAACCATGTTTGGCCATATAAAGTATTTGGTGGAAAAACTCCAAAATCTTTGTCAACCTCTTCTCATACACCTTATCCACCTATAAATGATGTCCTTAACATATATTGAAGGGTATAAGTGTAATGTATCTACATATGTTTAACATATATTGGAGGGTATAAGTGTAATGTATCAAAATGTCTTTTAAACTCTAGGAATATTGAAGTTAAGTGATATTGATCTAATATTCATTCTTTTAATTCATATTAGTGTAATATTTTTTAGGGGAAATCCAAAAAATAATGTTTTTTCTCAAATATTTTTAAAAAAATATCTTAATTTCTTCATGTTCCTCTTTTGTTTTTTTTCATATAAGTTCACACAATATTTTGTTGCATCAAAAATATATAACAATGATTTATTTTTTCTCTCTTATTAGTATTTTTCTATCAACAATTTTCCTATCAAAAAATATTATCAAATCATGTAAAGCATGAAAAAAGTCTACTATAAAATATTTTGGTCATGTATAATCTATTTATTGGAAAATAATGATTATTTTTTTACTTAAAGTAAGAAGATCAAACATTTTGGTCATATATATAATGTATTTATTGGGAAATGATTATTTTATGATTATTCTTTGTCTTGTGATAAGTTTCCATTTGTCTTAAAAAAAAAATTCCTCTGTTTTCTACCATATTTTTGGTTTTTATATAAGTAGTGCATTAACATTAAACATGTTGTGAATTTATGTACTAATTTGCAAATTAGAATGATTTTATAAAAATATATCATCCTTCTATTCAAGCTTTGGAGGAATATGTATTTTGCATTACAAATGCATGGTTTTTAAGAAAAATACCCATTTAGTCATTAGACACCAACTAATTCAATATCTTCTACTAAATGTATTGAAAGGTTAGCATGAATGTGCATGAAACTTAAAGAGAGTTTCTCCTCCAAGGTGCAAACAATTTTTACATAACTTCACTTATTAACTATATTTTGACATGAAATATCAAAGATATTAAGTGAAAAGGTAAAAATTACGAATATGGAATTATTGATTTTGTTTTCTCTCGAGGGATAGACTATGGACATAGACCAACTACTTTATTCATTATAGTTGTACTACAATACATAAGTGTACTTCACATATTATCTTGATTTTGGAATGAAACATCTAATGTATAATGTGAAAGTAAAAATTAAGGATATGGACTAACTACCAAAGAGTAAGGCAACAATACGATGGCCGTCTAATACATAAACTAATAGAGGCAAAGGATGTTCATGAATGTAGATTTTTCATTGTGGGCAAAACATTTGTTTAGTGTTCATAATTTGTGTGAAGGCACACCAACATATAGAGTGGAGTTGGGTAGTGTATTACCTAATCGATGATATTGTTGACGAATGTTATATAATGGATAAGATTAAGTGTATGACATAAATTTCATGATGCCTTTGCAGAGATGGTTTAGAACTATAATGAAAATAAGAATGATGAAAATGGATTGAAAGGAAAATTGAAATGTTGAAATTTTTGTTGTTTCAACTTTACTTCTCACCATTCAGAAGAATCCTTACAAACTCAACATAACATTTATGTGTAGGACGCATGTTACATGCCCCTGAAACCTTCCTCACTCATCTGACTGAACTTTTGTTCATTGGTACCGAGGAATACCTAAGCAACTGAAAGGTAAGAATATGCTATGAGTGTAGATGAATAGGTAAATGGGTGGAAAGAAGACATGTGGTAAGTCAACAATATAACGAGGTCAATGGAAAGACTGAAATCATAAATGAGTAATCTTTCACAGTTTTAATCTCCCATTCACCATTCCATAAAAAGCTATTCTTGATATTTTATGTTTTGTTGACTTTGTTATACAAAACACAATTTAATAATTTAAATATTAATAAGATAGAGTAGAATTACAAATTTTAATTTTAATATTTATAAAATTTATAATTTGATTGATTTTAACTAATAAATTTTGATGGACCAATTTTAAAATAGGTGAATCCATTTATTTAAAAATCTATTTAAAAATATTAGATATATAATTCTCCAATTCTTAATAGCAAAATTAAGATTTAAAGTAAGTAAATAAACTTATTTTAAACTCTTTTAATAAAATTATGTATATTAAATTGCATATATAAGTGGATGAAAGCCCACCCTCATATCTTTCAATTTCTAATCCAAAGAGGTTAGATACATTAGTGAGAAGCTATAAATATTTCACCATTGATCAACATTCAAGATTCAATTCCTGTGAAAACTTTCTTTAAAACCACATATAAGATTTAGTTAAGTGGAAGAAAAATCAAAGATTATATTCTTTTAATTTTTTTTATTATCTAAAATCATTTAATTTTATACTATATTAAAATAATAAAATTTATATATATATTTATTTTTATTTTAATAATAAAATATTTTTTTATAAATTAAAAAGTTTTTTATACACGCTAATTTCTTTCAGCGTAAATTATTATACAAATTAAAAGTGGGTCCATATGTAATACACTTATCCTAACTAATCTATCATCATTTAAATTTTTTTTTTTAAATATGTAAATTTATATTTGCAGTAATATATATATATATATATATATATATATATATATATATATAATAAATTAAATTAAATTTTCCAAAATTGTTTTGTTTTATTAAGATGAAAATTCAAATTATTCACAAACATTTGAAAATTATAATTTTTTAAATATATTTATCTCTTTCTCATTTCACTAATTTCTAAAAGTAAAATTTCAAACCATTCAAAAACTCTTTCAACCTTCCACGAGACATCCAGAAGAAATACACGCCATGGATGGACGGGTGCAAGCATTCAATTTACGCGCCTCCAGGTGTAAAGATAAGAGAGGACAGTCACCGATTACGACAACAAAGTCATGATGAGGGGACGGTGGGTCAACGACGTAGAGATCTTATCTGGTTGTTATATAAAATTGAGATAAATCTCTTAAAGCATTCGTGATTTAGTGATGGTTTTCTTCAATGATGGAAAAGTGGCAGGCGGTATTGGGCTCAAGTCGGGCGTGCAATAACTAATGGGACATGTAATCAAAGAATGGGAATCCAAGAGTGAGGTCATTAAATATAAATATAAAATAAAATAATAAAATAAGGTTTTAGAAAACCTTAGTTGAAGGTTTTTAAAGATTAAGAAAGATGGTTTTAGAAAACCTGTTAATCAGTTGATAGGTTTTCTACAAAACCTAACATTAAAAATGCCTTCGGCATAATTAAAGCCAATTTTATAAGATGACGTAACTACAATAATTTTACAATTAAAGCAAATCTCATAATTAAAGCAAATTTCATAAGATGACATAACTGCAACGATTCTACAATTAACGCAAATATAATAAGATTAGTTTAAACATCGTTGCAATTAAAGCAAATCTAATAAGAGTAGTCTAAACTTTCTATCTTATTTTTAGGTGAATTTTTTTTGTTTGATTTTGCCTGAAATTTGGTGACTAATGGTTGGATCTGCAGATTTGAATGACTAAGTTTGTATAATCCGAATACTTCAAAGATTGAATGACTAAGTTTGTATAATCCATTTATACATTCAAAAATATAATTTAAACAACAGAAAATAACTATTTAAAAGTAATGGAAACTTTCTACCATATGTTGTTCAAATCAGTGTGATAAATATTTTTTTAACTCAATGGAACGCATTCCCTGTATATGAATTTTATAAGTGCACGGAGATGGCATATGCGTATGGACAGAGCAGTTCACCATCCTTTCACACCCTTTCATGGGAGCTTTTATTACTCAATGTGGTTGGACCTCTATGCTTGAACCCATCTCCACCGGCATTCCAATTTGGCCATTATTCTCATAGCATCACTTGGAATGGTTACAAACGACAAAATACCTGAAAAATTTCCAACCCAGTTGGACGATGATACAATGCACATGAAAAAGTAAATTCATGTAAGGAAACCTTGAAGAAATAGAGAACATTTGAATACGAATTTCTTTAGATTTAGTGAGGGCAGATTCATCCAACCACCATTGCTCAGTTCTAGCACCACTAATCGCTCTATCATACTTTGGACAAGGTAAATGGGCGTCCGAATAGCATTTCTACGTCAATCGACTCCATCCATGGCCACACCACACAGGAAGAAACTCGTGGCCAAGGCAATGCCCCTGACTCTGGGAATCCATGAGCTACTTAGATTATTTCACCAACTAGCGTAAGGAAGCCGATATTATGGGAGGTCCAGGAATTCATGCGATTAATTCTCACTCACCAAGGTTACAAGAAATTTTTAATAAAATTCATTATGCCGGTTACATCTATTGGAAATAGGTATAATTAATGATCTTTTAATTATAAAACTTAATCTTATGGGTAGAAGGGGTACATCTATTGGAAATGGGCACAATTAATGATCTTTTAATTATAAAACTTAATTTTATGGCTATAAATTGAAGATGCTGGCATATTCTTGGTAGTCTTCCTAAATCAATAAATGAAATTTCATGTTCATAACTTCTTTGCATTTTTGAATGAGTACATTTCCTTGTTTACTTTTTCACATTTACTTAATGCACTCACCACAATTTGCCACATTTACTTAATTAACAAAGATTAATATGTATAAAACACCCCATTCTCAAGTTTTGGTGTTATTAGTTTAATTAATTTGGTTGGTGTTGGATTTTTTAATTATTTTGCACAAAGGCCTACTAGCTGCAGGAAGGTTAGCCCTAGTTCCGTGGACTCCCCGGTCCAATCTTTGTTCAATATGAAGAAAGTAGTATCCGGTAACACCTTAAAAGGTTTAAATAAAAACTATACCCGATGAGTAAAGAGAGTAGTAGGAGCAATCTTAGTTGGATTAGGCTACTTCCTTATCTATGCATGTTTAGGCGCTCAAGGTTTGGACAAAGACTCTTACAGGTTCCAACACTAAGATCCAGTCCACAACTAAACTCTTCTCGTCCAGGAAGCTATAATGCAGTCGGGGCAACTAATCCATTGGAAGGATAATTTGGTGTTGGATTCTTTAAATTGAAAATTAATTAGTAAATTGTTTACACTAAACTTAAATTGATTACATTTATCACTAGATTCTAAATCTAAGTGGTTACAATGACTTACGCTGAAAGTTACACCGGGATTTTTGTTTTAAATTGCGACTTCAGAGTTTCTTGAAACATGTACTTCTTGTTTTAAATTGGGATTTCTACAATTGAAGCCAATAAGGAATACAAATTATCTAAGGTTAGCAAATATAGTTATAGGACGAATAAGATTTCATAAATTAAGAGAAAAAATGTGTCCAGAAAATTGATTGATGGATGTTGTTTTTCATTATTTATTTTGCAGATATTTGTAGAATCTAAAGAAATGGTTGAACATGGAAAAGAATTTCTGAACACAAATGAGAGGGCATTCCCCACCAGAAATAATCTATAAGAAGATGCAGGTGAAGATGATCTATTTCTTTTGTATTATGGTGATCCTATAGCAAATAACAACTCATCTCCATCTTTGGAGCATGCAGTTGAAGATGTTGGACTGTGTTTGGATTATGGTGATCTTACAACAAATACCCACTCACCTCCACCTCCTTCTTGTAAACCTAGTTGGCTTCTCATTGACATCTAGCCATGGTGACGATCACCTTTTTAATGAAATACATAGCCACAATTATATCCCTAATGAACACTAATATGCATATTTTATTTACAAAGCTTAATTTTAACTTAAACCCTAATTAGAGTTTGTAAATGAAATACCCTAATTATGTGGTTGTGCTAGTTTATTCTCAACAGGGTTAGAATGTTTTAAAATTCATTTAATCCAAAAAATGTCATAGCGGTGGTGGGTAAGGTTTAATAAAATCCATTTACATTTTTATTTCAATGCTTTCAGAGTTGAAGATATATTTTATTGGTTTCATTCAATACATACACAACATGCTTGACTCACTAATTAGATTGACCAATTAAATTCTACTTTCATACCATTCTTGGAGAGGTCCATGGAATAAGCTAAATTTGTATCAAACATATTAACATATTTGTTGTTTAGGAAAAATGGGGTTGAAATCTGATTTCAAGGGCTAAATTTGTATCAAACATATTCCTTGCTTAGGAAAACATAACATATTTGTTGTTTAAGAAAATATGGGGCTGAAATATGATTTGAGAGGCTAAATTTGTATCAAACATATCAGTTGTTTAGGAAAACATGGGACTGAAATATGATTTCAGAGTCTAAATTTGTATCAAACATATAGGCTTCTTAGGAAAACATGGGGCTGAAATATGATTTCAGAGGCTAAATTTGTATCAAACATATCAGTTGTTTAGCAAAACATGGGGCTGAAATCTGGTCTTCCAAGGTAATCTCACTTTGAAAAATTTTAAGTTATATGTGTTTTAGAATCTTGTTTGAAAGGGTTTTGCCCCATTTTAAATCAATCTAAATATTCAAAAAATTTATAAAAATTGTAAATTGAAAAAAAATATAATATGATTAAATCATCAAACTTTAGAGAAGAGAAGAATGTTACATGAATAAAAGTAGACATATTTTAAAATCCATAAATTATTTTTGTTATTCTTCCTAACTATTCCCAGACACATTTCAAAGTCGATAAAGTAGTTTTATTATTCGTGTTATCCTATAATCTACCTATTCATTAAACCTTCCTATATAGGGAGTATCACTAACTTAATTAAATGTGTGAAGATTGTGGGTTCAACATTCTGGTAAGGGAGTATCACTAAGTATCATTAGCTTAATTAAGTGTGTGTAGAGTATGGGTTCAACATTTTCATTGAGGAAATATATATGTGTAGATTATGGGTTTAATGCTTTTATGTAATATCTATTATGACAATAAAGATTTATGTATAGACATGTGATTTGTTTCTAGACATTTTTAAAAATCCATAAAGTGTTTTCTTATTCTTTCTAACTACTTCGAAACATATTTTAAAATCAGTAAAGTCGTTTTCTTATTCTTGCTAACCTCTTGGAGGGACCTTGTGTGAAGTGATGAAAGTGACTATCCTTAAATGTTCACCTTGTAATCTACGTTTTCATTAAATCTTCATGTATAGGGAGTATCACTAACTTAATTAAATGTGTGTAGACTATGGGTTCAATGTTCCGGTACAAGGAGTATCACTAACTTAATTAAAGTCGGTAAAGTAGTTTTATTATTCGTGCTATCCTATAATCTACCTATTCATTAAACCTTCCTATATAGGGAGTATCACTAACTTAATTAAATGTGTGAAGATTGTGGGTTCAACATTCTGGTAAGGGAGTATCACTTAGTATCATTAGCTTAATTAAGTGTGTGTAGAGTATGGGTTCAACATTTTCGTTGAGGAAATATATATGTGTAGATTATGGGTTTAATGTTTTTATGTAATATCTATTATGACAATAAAGATTTACGTATAGACATGTGATTTGTTTCTAGACATTTTTTAAAATCCATAAAGTGTTTTCTTATTCTTTCTAACTACTTCGAAACATATTTTAAAATTAGTAAAGTCATTTTCTTATTCTTGCTAACCTCTTGGAGGGACCTTGTGTGAAGTAATGAAAGTGACTATCCTTAAATGTTCACCTTGTAATCTACGTTTTCATTAAATCTTCATGTATAGGGAGTATCACTAACTTAATTAAATGTGTGTAGACTATGGGTTCAATGTTTCGATACGAGGAGTATCACTAACTTAATTAAATTTGTGTAGAGTATGGGTTCAACACTCTTGTTGAGGAAATATATGTGAAGGAGTATCACTAAATTAATTAAATTTGTGTAGAGTATGGGTTCAATGTTCTTGCTAAGGAAGTTCTTGTTGAGGAAATATATGTGTAGGCTATGGGTTAAATGTTTATAAGTAATAACTATCATGGAAATAAAGATTTGTTTATAGACATGTGATAATAAAATACAATATCTTATTACTTATTTATAGACATGTGATAATAAAATACAATATCTTATTACATTAGATTCACTATAATAAAACTAGCATAACCATAAGTGGTTGATAAACGTAGATCTTATCATCTATTTAAATTTAAAAACATAGATTTATGATGTCAATCATGTTCCTTTATGGGCTCCCATGGACTTAACAGGGGCTTAATGCAACAACAACAACAACAAAGTGTGCATTATTACTTCCCTTAGAAACATCAACGTTAGGGTATTGCGCCATAATCACTCCATGAGGCTTTGGACCTTCAATTCTCATATTTCGAATGAACATAACCACCATTTCTATCCTAAAACTAGGGAGAGTAACATTTATAGGTCTACAAGATTTATCTATTCCCATGCTTCTCTATTGGATTCTGAAGCAACCCAAGAAAATGATTGATATTATATACTCACTATATAATATATGTCAACAAAGAGAGAAGAAGCAACAACAAAATATGTAGCCATCTATCCTCCTCCACACATTCCTTCTTTTAAATCCTTTCCAATTTGTCTTTGTTTCCTCCAGCCTCCATCAACATGGTCCTCTTCACCCATATCTTAGGTTTTCCAATGCCAATATCATGCACTTTGAACTATGGATCTCATTTGAATCAATGGTTTCCAACCTCTGATTGAATTGTATGTTACCCACGAAAATGTGTTCATACATAGCAACAACCCTCCATTTCCTCCAATTTCAATAGTCCTTGGAAGATTCTCTTTATATATCACCATTGCACTGTTATTGAAACCTCCATTATAAACAAAAATTGGAGTTGATAATTTTAATCGTTTGTCTAGAGCCTCTTGAACATTAGCGCGTGTCATTTGATGTTTGGTTTATGTTCTATCCTACAAATTGCCATGTGTCATCTGTTGATTGTTATATGTTTTATCCTACAACGTACTCCACCTATCCATCCCACCCAACACCTCGTTGAATCCCCTCTTCACCTTCATGTTACCTTCATTTTCCAAACATTGTCATTTATTTTTTCTCCATCATCGTCTCTTCACCCTCTTAATTGTCGCCTCTTCTTCCTTTATATTTCTCTCTGGAAAAGTTGTGGTCACATATCTATGATTATTGCAGGTGGTTATGTCATTGGGCGATTTAGATTTGGAGTTCTAGGATCATTGGAAATATTTTTTGGAGTTTAGGCGCTCAAGGTTTGGACAAAGACTCTTACAGGTTCCAACACTAAGATCCAGTCCACAACTAAACTCTTCTCGTCCAGGAAGCTATAATGCAGTCGGGGCAACTAATCCATTGGAAGGATAATCTGGTGTTGGATTCTTTAAATTGAAAATTAATTAGTAAATTGTTTACACTAAACTTAAATTGATTACATTTATCATTAGATTCTAAATCTAAGTGGTTGGATTCTTTAAATTGAAAATTAATTAGTAAATTGTTTACACTAAACTTAAATTGATTAGATTTATCATTAGATTCTAAATCTAAGTGGTTACGATGACTTACGCTAAAAGTTACATCGGGATTTTTGTTTTAAATTGGGACTTCAGAATTTCTTGAAACATGCACTTCTTGTTTAAATTGGGATTTCTACAATTGAAGCCAATAAGGAATACAAATTATCTGAGGTTAGCAAATATAGTTATGGGACGAATAGGATTTCATAAATTAAGAGAAAAAATGTGTTGAGAAAATGGATTGATGGATGTTTCTTTTCATTATTTATTTTGCAGATATTTGTAAAATCTAAAGAAATGGTTGAACATGGAAAAGAATTTCTGAACACAAATAAGAGGGCATTCCCGACCAAAAATAATCTATAAGAAGATGCAAGTGAAGATGATCTATTTCTTTTGTATTATGGTGATCCTATAGCAAATAACAACTCATCTCCATCTCTGGAGCATGCAGTTGAAGATGTTGGATTGTGTTTGGATTATGGTGATCTTACAACAAATATCCACTCACCTCCACCTCCTTCTTGTAAACCTAGTTGGCTTCTCATTGACATCTAGCCATGGTGACGATCACCTTTATAATGAAATACATAGCTACAATTATATCCCTAATGAACACTAATATGTATATTTTATTTACAAACTCTAATTTTAACTTAAACCCTAATTAGAGTTTGTAAATGAAATACCCTAATTATGTGGTTGTGCTAGTTTATTCTCAAGGGTTAGAATGTTTTAAAATTCACTTAATCCAAAAAATGTCATAGCGGTGGTGGGTACGGTTTAATAAAATCTATTTACAATTTTATTTCAATGCTTTTAGAGTTGAAGATATATTTTATTGGTTTCATTCAATACATACACAACATGCTTGACTCACCAATCAGATTGACCAATTAAATTCTACTTTCATACCATTCTTGGAGAGGTCCATGGAATAAGCTAAATTTGTATCAAACATATCAACATATTTGTTGTTTAGGAAAAAATGGGGTTGAAATCTAATTTCAAAGGCTAAATTTGTATCAAACATATCAATTGTTTAGGAAAACATGGGGCTGAAATCTGATTTCAGAGGCTAAATTTGTATCAAACATATAGGCCGCTTAGGAAAACATGGGGCTGAAATATGATTTCAGAGGCTAAATTTGTATCAAACATATTGGTTGTTTAGGAAAACATGGGGCTGAAATCTGGTCTTCCAAGGTAATCTCAGTTTGACAAAATTTAAGTTATATGTGTTTTAGAATCTTGTTTGAAAGGGTTTTGCCCCATTTTAAATCAATCTAAATATTCAAAAAAATTATAAAAATTGTAAATTGAACAAAAATATAATATGATTAAATCATCAAACTTTAGAGAAGAGAAGAATGTTACATGAATAAAAGTAGACATATTTTAAAATCCATAAATTATTTTTATTATTCTTCCTAACTATTCCCAGACATATTTCAAAGTCGATAAAGTAGTTTTATTATTCTTGCTATCCTATAATCTACCTATTCATTAAACCTTCCTATATAGGGAGTATCACTAACTTAATTAAATGTGTGAAGATTGTGGGTTCAACATTCTCATAAGGGAGTATCACTGAGTATCATTAGCTTAATTAAGTGTGTGTAGAGTATGGGTTCAACATTTTCGTTGAGGAAATATATATGTGTAGATTATGGGTTTAATGTTTTTATGTAATAGCTATTATGACAATAAAGATTTATGTATAGACATGTGATTTGTTTCTAGACATTTTTTAAAACCCATAAAGTGTTTTCTTATTCTTTCTAACTACTTCGAAACATATTTTAAAATCAGTAAAGTCGTTTTCTTATTCTTGCTAACCTCTTGGAGGGACCTTGTGTGAAGTAATGAAAGTGACTATCCTTAAATGTTCACCTTGTAATCTACGTTTTCATTAAATCTTCATGTATATGGAGTATCACTAACTTAATTAAATGTGTGTAGACTATGGGTTCAATGTTCCGGTACAGGGAGTATCACTAACTTGATTAAATTTATGTAGAGTATGGGTTCAACACTCTTGCTAAGGAAATATATGTGAAGGAGTATCACTAAATTAATTAAATTTGTGTAGAGTATGGGTTCAACGTTCTTGCTAAGGAAGTTCTTATTGAGGAAATATATGTGTAGGCTATGGGTTAAATGTTTATAAGTAATAGCTATTATGGAAATAAAGATTTGTTTATAGACATGTGATAATAAAATACAATATCTTATTACTTATTTATAGACATGTGATAATAAAATACAATATCTTATTACGTTAGATTCACTATAATAAAACTAGCATAACCATAAGTGGTTGATAAACGTAGATCTTATCATCTGTTTAAATTTAAAAACATAGATTTATGATGTCAATCATGTTCCTTTCTGGGCTCTCATGGACTTAACAGGGGCTTAATGCAACAACAACAACAACAAAGTGTGCATTATTACTTCCCTTAGAAACATCAACATTAGGGTATTACGCCATAATCACTCCATGAGGCTTTGGACCTTCAATTCTCATATTTCGAATTCATAACCACCATTTCTATCCTAAAACTGGGGAGAGTAACATTTATAGGTCTACAAGATTTATCTATTCCCACGCTTCTCTATTGGATTCTGAAGCAACCCGAGAAAATGATTGATATTATATACTCACTATATAATATATGTCAACAAAGTGAGAAGAAGCAACAACAAAATATGTAGCCATCTATCCTCCTCCACACATTCCTTCTTTTAAATCCTTTCCAATTTGTCTTTGTTTCCTCCAGCCTCCATCAACATGGTCCTCTTCACCCATATCTTAGGTTTGCCTATGCCAATCTCCTGCACTTTGAACTATGGATCTCATCTGAATCAATGGTTTCCAACCTCTGATTGAATTGTATGTTACCCACAAAAATGTGCTCGTACATAGCAACAACCCTCCATTTCCTCCAATTTCAATAGTCCTTGGAAGATTCTCTTTATATATCACCATTGCACTGTTATTGAAACCTCCATTATAAACAACAATTGGAGTTGATAATTTTAATCGTTTGTCTAGAGCCTCTTGAACATTAGCGTGTGTCATTTGATGTTTGGTTTATGTTCTATCCTACAAATTGCCATGTGTCATCTGCTGATTGTTCTATGTTTTATCCTACAACGTACTCCACCTATCCATCCCACCCAACACCTCGTTGAATCCCCTCTTCACCTTCATGTTACCTTCATTTTCCAAACATTGTCCTTTATTTTTGCTCCATCATTGTCTCTTCACCCTCTTAATCGTCGCCTCTTCTTCCTTTATATTTCTCTCTGGAAAAGTTGTGGTCACATATCTGTGATTATTGCAGGTGGTTATGTCATTGGGCAATTTAGATTTGGAGTTCTAGGATCATTGGAAATATTTTGTGAGGTGTGGGATGAAGATTGACCTTGTGAAGTCTTCATTTTCCATCCAAAAACAAAATCCTACAATCTGTAAACAACATAACCATCCCAATTCACTTCGGAGTTCCCTTTTCCCTGCTTCGGGGGTATGTTGGTTAATAAATTTATAAGATTTATATAGTGTGAATCTTAGTTTTCGGGATTTTAAAAGATTTGTTAATGTGAATGATAGATTTGAGGTACCCACATTATTTGTGTAACACACCCAACTCCCTAATTACCCTTTAAGGGATGGGGTATTAAATTTTCATTTTTCCTCGACCACCTCAAATCCTCTTCAAAAGGATACCATCACCTTCTACTCGTCAAGAGCTTTCCAACGACTATAAATTTGTCTCAATATAAATTCTAGATCAAAATATATGGCCTCTTAAATGTTTTAAGACTTCTTCCATTATAATGCCACGTGGCTCCACGTCACCGTCTAACGTGGACGTGGTCATTGGTGTGGCACCTGCCACATGTTCTTCAGGACTCTCGGCCTATCAGGTCCTGGGACCTCGGCCAATTTTCCAAAGTCTTATACGACCAAAGGCCCAATCCAACATGATTTGGCGCTCAAGGTACATGGACCTGTCATAAGGTGCCACTTATCTGTGATGCAATGGTTTAGTGACGCTTTCTTGCGTCTCACCAAGTTACCAAGCCATCATCCGACCAGGAGGGTCTGTGCTCATTCTAGCCTTAGACACCTGATCCGACATGAGTTGGCACCTCACACACGCAACCCTATCGAGTTCTGCCACTTGACCTAACCATGGTATGACATATGGTCGTTGTCACCTCGTGACATGTGGCACTCATTTCTCCCTCGGATCTATACCAACTTAGGTCAAAATAGTGTGACATGTAGCACCCCCACTGTGCGACACGTGGCCTCCTAACATGGAGTGCACGTCACCATAGGGAACTTGGCTCACCCATTCACGCACTGACATATGTCCACATGTGATTGGTTGTGCAACATCATCTGACGTCATACTGAATCACCAGACTATCAGCCATCAGGTCACCAACCCATTTTCAAACGTTCTTTGCAAGCAAAACTCTCGGTGGTTTGGGATCTAATTGATCCCCTTGGACTGATATCTACAGTGGAGATCTCTCCAACTTCAGATCCGACAATTGATATTTAAGGTACTAATATAAGGCCTCTACACCCAGCTAGGCCCACTTTCAACACGTCACTCGATGAGGTGTATTCTTGGTCAAACATGTCATGACACGTGGAACCAATTTTTCTTGGATCTCTGTCCCAAATATGCCAAATCTACATGACACATGGCACCACCATCGTGTGACACGTGGACCTTTCAGGGATGCCGCGTGGATGCATCGATTCATGACATGTATCTCCAAGCATCGAGTTGTTAGGACTTTCCTTGTGTGAGGTATAAACTTCGTGAACTTCCGATATTCGAAATATGGTGATTACAAGGTAATTAAGTTAAACCTTTGAGTGTGACACATAGCACCCCCACCATGAGACATGTGGCTTCTTGACGTGGAGTGCACATCACCATAGGACACTTGTCTCACCCATTCACGCTCTGACATCTGTCCACAGGAGATTGGTTGTGCAACATCATATGAAATCACATTGGATCACCGAGATATCAGCCATCAGGTCACTAGCCCCTTCTCAAACCTTCTTTGCAACCAAAACTCCCGGTTTTTCAGGATCTGATTGACCTCCTCAGAATGAGATGTACGGTGGAGATATCTCCAACTTCAGATCCGACGATTGATATTTAAGGTAATAATATAAGGCCTCCACACCCAGCTGGGCCCACTTTCAACACGTCACTCAATGAGCTATATTCTTGGTCATACATGTCATGACACATGGACCTGCCAGTGTCTACCACCTGGTATGACACATGGCACTCATACCACTCGACATGTGGCACCAATTTTCCATGGATATTTGTGCCAAATATGCCAAATCTACATGACACGTGGCACCACCACTGTGTGACACATGGACTTTTTAGGGATGTCGCGTGGATGCACCGCTTCGTGACACCTAGCCTCAGGCACCAGGTTGTCCGGACTTTCCATGTGCAAGGTATGAAATTTGTGAACTCTCGATATCCGACATTCGATGATTATGAGGAAATTAAGTTAAACCTCTGTATTATGGGGTGATTAATTAATTCAACCTCGAGGTTAACACCCCAAAGTTTGTGTATAATATCTACGACTGAGATCTCTCGGTCGGTGGATATAACAGGTAAGGTTTCGGAAAAATCATAAGGACTTTGTGCTCAACTAGACCCACACTCATGTAGTGTATTCCATGTGGCATCAAATTTCCACCTAAACCCCCATCCAAAGTTTTCAGGCTTCCATTGGCCAAAGTCACTTCATTTCCACGATGGTACTACATGTCAGTGTGTCGTCTTCATATTATTTTACTCCCCCTCGAGGTGGATCATAGATCCAATGGCTGAGATCTCTCCTTGGACTCTACCGATATACGGTCTAGATCATCCCTCGGTGTCTTACCATCGGAGAACCTACACCTCGACGTTCTAAGGTTACTCCGAACACCACACTCTAATGATAAACACTACTCTGGATCCGATGGTGCAAATCCTTTCCTACAAATTCTCTAATGGATCTAACGGCTTGGGTTCATCCTTGGAGCTCTGTCGTTGGAGTTCCTTATCAACCCCATGAAAAAGCATTCTAATAGCCTAATCTCTGATCAACGCTGGAGATCTCTCCACCCAAAAATCCTACGTTTGATAATTAAAACACCCAATCAAAGGCCTGAGCTTGACATGAGTCCATTCCAAATCTCTTCGACCAATTATAGGTTGCCACGTATCATCCTTGGGTGCCTAGACACTTCCCTTCAATACAACGTTAGCAAGATGTCACCTTCCCCCTTAACATCGCTTAGACGAGATCCTACAGAGATTTGCGACTAAGAATTGATCTCACCTTTACTCTGATTGACGGTCTAGATTTCCCCTTGGGGTATTGTCCATCGGAGTACCTTCACTCTAGTTTTCTAGGTCTACTACGACTGTCAACCTCCAACCAATGGACTGGATCTTCCTGCCTCCAATTCCCTGATAGATCGATGACTCTGGTTGACTCGAGGTACTTCTTCTATGACTATCATTTCCTACTCCGACGAAGGGTTGGGATATATTCGTGATGCTAATCCAATGGTTGTGATTCCCTCAAGCTCAAAACATGGTTCTTCATCAAGGAGACCTTCCATCTAACGGTCGAGATCATCTCACCACTTCAAATCGATGGCTACAATTCCATCCACTCAGAACATAGGATTTTCGTAGGTTAACAGTTTGATCTTGGACTTAGTCATTCAAGGATATCTTCTAAATATTTTTTAAGGTCTTACCAGGCATTTAGGGAATCTGTAGTCCATTTCCAAACTGGCTAAGACACTTACTCCTGGACTTTATCATTCATCTCTCAGTTTATTTTCCTGGATTCCTTTCACAGGAAACACACTGCAACATGTAACCTATTGTGCACACAGGAGGTGTAAATATATATAGATATCTCCATGAGGTCATTGACAAGAGGAAATCATTTGTACAACTCCTCAAGTATTCTAGGTAAGATGGAGGGTCCTCCTGCTTAGTTATGAACTACATAGGCAATTCCATTCCATTACTTAACCGCCTGGGTATGATTGCTTCCCAATGGGACAAGTCCATTATCCAGGCATACACATTTACAACACCATTACATGCATAAATTCATTTCTCTAATTAAATTACACAGAGTGAAAAAATATTTTATTTTATAGGTTATAATCGGTTGACTGGCTATGGGTGTTCTCCTTTCCACCCAACCATAGGGTTTGCATGCTCAGTCACTTCGGCTGTATTCCACCTCCATTCCAAGATATGATACCACCAAGGAACCTCTATATCTGGTTCTCAACAATTTTTGAAGGACACTATCCTTCACACCACTCTTGGTAGGGATTTCCCCACACCCACCTAGCTCAGGCCTCTACGAGGTTTGTCAGATACCTTCACAGTATCAAGCTCACAACCTTCTCAACTCAGGTCAGGTTTTCTGAGCTCTCTAACCCAAGATTCAGAGCTCTTATGCTCTCTTCTCTCATGTTCTTCTCCTGCATGCATCCCTCTATCCTCTCATTTTTCCATTTGTGCCTCCCCCGCACGTAACCCCTCGAGAAGGTTCTCGACCTATCCCCTTCCTTCAGTCAGAAGGAAATGGGTCAATTTGATCTGTAGAGTTGGTACGTTGTTGTACCTATAGTTGACATTTTCAGCTGGCCTAACCTGATCTCCCATACTTGGATTTATTTGGGGTATTTGGTTGTCCAACTACCATACTTCCTCATTAACTAATTTTCCTTGAAATAGGGGATGAGGAAAATAATTTGAATATCAAATATTAGTAGCAAGGAGGTTTGGGTCATCTTTATCATGATGAACCCCTCTCTAATTTTCCTCACTCTTTCCTCTAGTGGTATCATGGTTAGTACTTTCAAGGCTTCTCCCCACTGTCAGTTGGTTGGAATTTTAAATCAAACAATAATACATTTACAATGTTTTTATTTCATTGCATGGCAACCATAATTCATGATTAATTCCACATAATCATAGGTTTAGAAAGGGGGGTGTTACAATCCCCTCCCCCTTAAAGGAACGTCGTCCTCGATGTTCTTTCTCAATAACACCTACCATGCCTTCTTCTTTCAACTATCTTAGCAATGTTGTTCCTCTTCTTGGTCTGGTCCCTTCCCAGAATCTTGGCATTTAACACATGGCTACAACAATTTTCAATAGCAAGCATGTTAATTACAATTTCATGCAAAAAACATTATTGTTGTTTGGACTCAAGGGAAAATATTCATAAGTCAACACAATACTTATCTATGCAATTCATGGATCTACGTCCATGTGGTTGTCTCATTAACTTAGCTCATTGTCTTCCTTGACATACCCATTGTGTGCACGATCGAAATCAACATATTACAAAAACTATCAAAGTCTCCTCTTCCTAGTGGTCACTCACCCTCCAGGCCTAGGATCAGGCATCCCCTTCTCTGCTATACAGTCCCTCGGGTTATCCATCATGCCTTTCTAGGGATTTATTGCACAAGAAGAATTTTTGAGACTTCCTCGAGTCTTACGGTCGAGGCATCCCTTCGAATTTCTCTTGTCGATGCGTCCCTCCGGCCTGTGTTACCTCAACACGATATTCTTTGGGGATCATGACTTATTACAAGGTTCTCATGTCACTACAATAGCCCTCTTTCTGTGCTTTCTAGATTTGATGGCCATCATCTATCCTCCCTAGACATATCTTTCATCTCACCTGTATCACATTCATACATAAACTCGTGAAATATAACATCAATTTTCAATCAAAATTCTTTCAAATCTGTCACCCCCACATTTCAAATTTCACATTTTCATTTTCATATCTGTCCCACAGAGGGACCAGATTCACAAGTATGAGATTTTCCCTCTCATAACAATTTTTCTCAGTAGGTATTTGTCTTCCCTATGGACTTACATTACTTCCATATCCAAGACCCTTCTTCCTGCAATTTCAACTTCAATTAGCCAAACAAATTGTTAATTTTCATGCTCATATATTTTCATTGTACCTTTACAATGGCATCCCAAGCAGCTCTTAACTAGTGCATACTGATAGTCAAACCACTCTTATCTATCCAATGACATAAAACAAAAGGAAATATCATTCCTTACACATGCATCATTTCAACATACCAAACCTTTTCAAATGTAGCTAATCATTAAAAGAATTTTAGTCCGTGTACCAAGGTCCATGGCCACACTCTCATGCAATGCATCCTTGCATTGGTTTTAGATTATTACTTTTCATGTTAGGCACTCTTTCCATGGTGTGTTGGAACTCAACCAACCTCTCACCATATGGATTATCTATCCATATTCATTATTACAGAAGAATTGTGTTTCCTACTTTAACTGATCATGACCTAAACTCATCATGCATTTTATGAAATTAAAATTTCATTTAATTGCATCTAAGCATTCCTTTCTTTACCAATAATCAAGGTACCAACATTTTGGGTCACCTAATTTCCATATTTACCATTGTACAACTCTGTAGAGTACTGGAAGATACCTCTTCCATAATGGGAAGCCCTATATATGCCCATTATCTTACCACATGCATCTCCTCAATGCATTAAATCAACATGGTGTCTATGAGCACTTTTGTTCCCAATCATTCCTTGATTGGTCAATGTATTCATGACATATCGGTTCATGAATTCTTCAAGGGATTTCAATCAACCTTTGTTTCCAGAGGTTCACACCTCCATCATCCAGGTTCTCCTTCTTGAATCATACCCTACTTGGGTATCAATGGCACACAATGACCTTTCAAAATCACATGCATAACATTAAGACAATAAAAAATTTCAGAAGGGATTCTTTCTCAATCCCTTCATACCTTGTGCCACATAGGAATGAACACTTTTATACATGTTCTGGCTGCCAACACCCTCTTTGATATTACCTCATCAGTGGTGCTTCCTGGGGACTTCTAAAGTCCTTTTCACAATTCTCTTTATCAACAACCTTCTTGCATTCCTCCTCTGCTTGAAAGTTGAGGATGTCCACCATTGGCAGCTATCCTTCCCCAACAACTCCAATCATTTCCTACACATCACATGCATCCTCACATTCACAGTTTACATCAATTGTCATGTAAAATAAAATGCATGTACCACATCATTTAATTCATCAAAACATTTTCAGATATGCTCTAGCATATCTATATGTATTGCATCACGTTGCCCTCAATATTTTCATGAGTTCAAACACAATCAAATTTTCCAGTTGTCTTTGCAGTCATACAACTATCACATTCTTATACCAAAAACATTCACATACATAGCATATCAATTTCTCATCCCAAAGAAACACAATAACAGTCAATAAAGGAGTTAAGGGACTCTTCCCTTTTTTTCAACTCCTTCTATACATCCTGGAAAATAAAACTCCAACTGAGTTATTTCCAAGTCTTATTGTCCTTACATATCATGGCTTAACCAAGACCATTTAAACACATTCGGTATTTTATCTTTCAGTTACCAGCTGTACTTATTTTCATAGATGTCGTTTTTAAGCATACATTATGTCTCAAAATTTCAGAACTTGAAAGTGAGAAAAAATCCCTCCTTTTCTCCTTATTTGCTTATGTAATCTATCCCTCCTAAGATCTACCTTCTCTCTTCCTTGAGAAGTCTCATTCAAGTTCACATTGACCTCCCGTGGGTATACCAACATGCTACAACAATAAGCTTTTTGTTCACAATGAATTATGAGCATGTGCATTCCGCACTTTACCATTCAGACATCAGAATGGTCGACGTTCATTTGTCGGTCTTTTATTCATATGTTTATGTTTTAGAATGTAATCCATGATTCTTATGTAGATAGGCTTGAATCCTACTGCCTAAATTTCCATCAGTCATTAACATTATAACTTTGTTTTCCTGACAGAGACTTTACACAGTTCCTCCACCAGAAATTCCTTTATCATGCAACTCTCTTGTTGCATATCTATCACTATCTGAAATGACTTCAATCCTCAGTCATCTCAGCCTTATCATTTCATAGGTTTACCCAAAATTTCCATAAGGAATATAAGAATGCGTCTTTAATATGCATCCCAGTTTTCACGTTCACACATGCACATTATTCTATCATTTTTTTATTCAATTGTTCTTTCATGCAATTAACCACATGCATTGGCATAAGTCTATGGGTGTTTACCATAGGAACACCTCACATTTTCCACATCGCATTTGATTTAATTCATTTGAATTATGATTTTTCACAATCATTCTCATGCAATTATCAAAGGCATAATCATATTGTCTTCTATCGTATCATCAGAGCATCATTGTTCATTATTCTTTCAATAGATTACACTAGCTCTTCCTGAGGAGTGGAGTACATCCTCCTCAAGCTAATATTCAAACAAACTAATCAGACTTCTTAAAATGGAGCAAGCTATTCCTTTATGGCATTACTTAGATTTGGCAAGTACAAATCTTGCCTCACTTATTCAGGCATTCATATCATACTTTTAAACATGCATATGTATATTTACCTATATGTATGTGCATCACTTGCACCTTTTTACCTCATTCATTCATATTTATTTAACATTATCCAGTTTTGATGAGACTTTATAGTCACTTACATGAATGATCTCATCAATAAAATCATAATTATGTTGCTCTATTTACAAGATAACAACCAACTAAAGGTCACTCTTGCTCATTGCTCTTTTATCATTTCTTCTTAGCTCCCTTTGAGGAGTCTCATACTTCCTCAATTTATTATTTTAACAAAAACACTCAAACCCTTCGTCATAGGTTCATCCATGGCATTATTTAGTCCAGGAAAGCACACTCCTTGTCTCACTGCCCTCTTACTTATGCAGTCATATCATGCTTTCAATCATATAAGTATATATATGTATGTATTATGAGTGTGCATTGCTTGCACAATTTTGTATTGTTTTTTCATATTTATCTGATACTAATACCGGTCTTCTTTAAAGAGAAATTACAACCATCCACATGATTAGTCTCATAGACATCTTCATTCCTGCCTTCATACTAGGAAACTCTATAACACATTCAATCCATACACTCAAGCATATATAAACATAGATAAATATTCAACATGCATGTCCACTGCTTGCACCTCTTTTCCATGTCATTCACACACATGGATGTTTCAAACATCCATATACTTCCTCCCAGAGATCTTACAACCATTCTTATGACAAGTCTCATAGGAATATTCTTAACTATGTTGTCTTCTCTTCATGGAAACAACCAACAAGAAACCACTCTTCTCTTTTGTTACAAAAGAAATCCACAATTCAACATTTTAGATGGGTAGTCACTGCATTACCCAAGGCAGTAAGATAACTATTCAATCTCTCTTTCTGCCACTAACCATTCTTGGTCAACAAACCTCTTCCAAGGGAATCCTTTACTAAATTCCCTCTTACTACTCTCTAATCATACCAAGCCATATTCATATGACTACCATTCACCTTTGGATGTTAGTTTGACTCATTGATCATCTAGGAATGCTCTAGCACTTCCTTTATCAGACCTCACATTGGTCTTTCTTTTATCATTACAACCCTATCATCATAAGGCAATAGGCATTAACATTACCAACATTTCATTCATGTTGTTAATTTCCTAGTTGTCTTTAGGTCATCCTCATCTAAAAGATCCATTACAAGACCATGCCCTTTAACCCACCATAGGTTATATTGAGTCTATTTGCATGTTACATACATGAAACCATTATAATATGCATTACAACATGTCCTCATCTTTCATTTCATGCATAATCCAATACTCAGTCAATAAGCATGTCCATATCTTTGTACAACAAAGAGATCGTAAACTGGCCTATATGCCCATCTCAATTTGCCTTTTTATGAGGATTAGCAATAGTCCCAAAGGAATCCTCTTTATCTTGCTTAAATAGATTATCCCCACTGCAGGTTTCAACCATTATAGGTCAAGTAAATTGACCTTACACATTTTCATCAGTCCTCTGATGAGGAGTTATTCACACAAGGATTAGTATTTTATTAAATAACAATTATGATTATAAGGGTTCTATCAACCCATACTTATAGGCAAATTTACAACCACCAGTCCATTCATTTTATAGAATCATGATGTTCCTATAACATGATTTGGTTATTTCTTCCCTTTTTGCACTTAGGTCTTATCATTAATGCCTATCAACATATTCCTACTCTTGTAAGAGTAGTCATCAATTTTACAAAGGGACAATATACTTTCTTTGTTGCAATTCAGTAAGAATTTCCAAGGTATGGTTTCAATATTCTATCCTCCTCCTCAAGGATCTTGTGCAGATAATCAACAACCTTTTGACGCAGAGAACACTATTTCCAATAGGCTCATCTTGGCCTTGTTATACCAGTCCTGTAACTGGTATCTCTGGCCCATCCAGGCCTAGTGTTGTTGCATGATCTGATACCATTTTATAACAAACCCAACTCCCTAATTACCCTTTAAGGGATGGGGTATTAAAATTTCATTTTTCCTCAACCTACTCAAATCCTGTTCAAAAGGATATCATCGCCTTCTACTCGTTGAGAGCTTTCCAACGGCTATAAATTTGTTTCAATCCAATTTCTGGATCAAAACATATGGCCTCTTAAATTTTTTAAGTATTCTTCCATTATAATGCCACACGGCACCCACGTGGCTCCACATCACCCTCTAACGTAGACGTGGTTGTTAGTGTGGAACCTACCACCTGTTCTTCTAAAATCTCGGCCTATTTAGTCCCGGACCTCGACCAATTTTCCAAAGTCTTATACACCCAAAGGATCGATATGACATGATCTGGTGCTCAAGGTGCGTGGCCTATCATAAGGTGCCACTTGTTTGTGATGTAATGGTTTAGTGACGCTTTCCCGCATCCCATTGAGTTACCGAACCATCGACCCACAGAGATGGTATGTGCTCATTCCAGCCTTAGATGCCTGATCTGGCATGAGTTGGCACTTCACACACATAGCCCTGTCGGGTTCCGCCACCTGGCCTAACCATGGTATGACATATGGTCATCGTCACGTGACATGTGGCACTCATTTCCCCCTTAGATCTATACTAACTTAGGTCAATATAGTGTGACACGTAGCACCCCCACTGTGCGACACTTGACCTCCTGACATGGAGTGCATGTCACCATAGGGCGCTTGGCTCTCCCATTCATCCACTGACATCTGTCCATAGGCGATTGGTTGTGTGGCATCATATAACGTCACACTGGATCATCGGGCTATCGACCATTGGGTCACCGACCCCTTTCAAATGTTATTTGCAACCAAAAATCCTGGTGGTCCAGGATCCGATTGACCTCCTCAGACTGAGATCTATGGTGGAGATCTCTCCAACTTCAAATCTGACGAATGAGATTTAAGGCCTCTACACCCAATTGGGCCCACTTTCAACATGTCACTCGATGAGGTGTATTCTCAGTCAGACATGTCATGACACGTGGACCTGCCACTGTATGCCACCTGGAATGACATGTGGAACTCATACCAATCAACACGTGGCACCAATTTTCCATGGATCTATGTCCCAAATATGCCAAATCTACATGACACGTGGCACCACTGCCATGTGTCACGTGGAACTTTTAAGGATGTCGTGTGGATGCATCGATTCATGACATGTAGCCACGAGCACCGATTTGTTAGGACTTTCCTTGTGCGAGGTATAAACTTAGTGAACTCCCGATATCTGACATCTGGTGATTACGAGGTAATTAAGTTAAACCTATGGATTATGGGGTGATTAATTAAGTCAACCTCGGGGTTAACACCCCAGAGTTTGTGTATAAGATCTACGAATGATATCTCTTAGCCAGTGGATCTAACGACTAAGGTTTCAGGCACAATCCTAAGGCCTTCATGCTCGACAAGACCCACACTCGTATAGTGGATTCCATGTGGCATGAAATTTCCACCTAAACCCCCATCCAAATTTTTCAGGCTTCCATTGGCCAAAGTCACTTCATTTCCATGGTGGTACTACACATCATCATGTCATGGTCATAGTATTTTACTCCCCCTCGTGGTGGTCATAGATCGAGCGCCTAAGATCTCTCCTCATACTCTACTTATCTATGGTCTAGATCATCCCTCGGAGTCTTACCATCGGAGAACCTATGCATTGACATTCTAAGGTTACTCTGAACACCACACTCCGACGATAAACATTAATTTGGATCTGATGGTGCAAATCCTTTCCTGTAGACTCTCTGATGGATCTAATGGCTTGGATTCATCCTCAAATATTTTTCATTAGAGTTCCTTATCAACCCCATGCACAAGTATTATTACAACCTAATCTCTGATCAACAGTGGAAATATCTCCACCCATAGATACTATGTTCTATAATTAAAGTGCCCAATCAAAGGCTTGAGCTTGAAAGAAATCCATTCCCAATATCCTCGGCCAATTATAGGTTTCCAAGTATCATCCTCGAGTATGTAGACACTTCTCGTCAGCACGACGTCAACAAGACATCACCTCCCCCCTTAACCTTGCTTAGACGAGATCCTACGAAGATCTATGGCTGAGAATTGATCTCACCTTTAGTCCGATCGATGGTCCAGATTGTCCCTCGAGGCATTTCCCATCAGAGTAACTTCAGTTTAGTTTTCCAAGGTTACTCCGACCGACAACTTCTGACCAACGGACTGGATCTTCCTACCTCTGATCCTCCAACAGATTGACGACTCTGGTTGACTCGGGGTACTTCTTCTACAAGCATCATATCCTACTCCGATGAAGGGTCGATATTTATTTGCGACGTCGATCCAACGACTGTGATTCCCTCAAGATTGAAACAAATTTCTTTGTCAAGGAGACCTTCCATCTAATGATTGAGATCATCTTGTCGCTTCAAATCAAAGGCTGGGATTCCATCCACTCATAACACAAGATTTCCACAGGTTAACAGTCTGATATTGGACTTAGTCATTCAAGGAGATCTTCTAAATATTTTTTATGGCCTTACCAGGTCTTTAGGGACTTTGTAGTCCATTTCCAAATTGGCTAAGACACTTACTCTTGGACTTTATCATTCATCTCTTAGTTTAATTTCCTGGATTCCTTTCACAGGCAACACACTACAACAGGTAACCTATTGCGCACACAGGAGGTGCAAATATATATATATATATATATATCCATCAGGTCATTCACAGGAGGAAATCATTTGTACATCTCCTTGAGTATTCTAGGTAAGATGGAGGGTCCTTCTGCTCAATTATGCACTACACAGGAAATTCCATTCCATCACTTAATCGTCTGGGTATAATTGCTTCCAAATGGGACAAGTCCATTATCCAGGCATACACATTTACAACACCATTATAGGCATAAATTTATTGTTCTAATTAAATTACATAGTGAAAAATACTTATCTGTTACAGGTTATAGCCGACCAACTGACTATGGGTGTTTGCCTTTCCACCCAACCATAGGCTCTGCATGATCGGTCACTTCGACTACAGGCCACCCTTGTGCCAAGTCATGATACCACCAAGGAACCTCTCTATCTGGCTCTCAACAATTTATGAAGGACACTCTCCTTCACAACTCTCTTGGTAGGGATTTCCCCATACCCACCAAACTCAGGCCTCCACGAGGTTTGTCAGATACCTTCACAATATCAAGCTCACAACCTTCTCAACTCAGGTCGGGTTTTCTAGGCACTCTGACCCAAGATTCAGAGCTCTTCTTCTCTCTTCTCTCATGTGTTTCTCCTGCACACATCCCTCTATCCTCTCATTTTTCCATTTGTGACTCCCTTGCACGTAACCCCTCGGGAAGGTTCTCGACCTGTCCCCTTCCTTATGTCAGAAGGAACTCGGGTCAATCTGATCTATAGAGTTGGTGCGTTGTTGTACCTATAGTTGATAGTTTCAATTTTCCTAACCTAATCTACCATATCTAGATTTATTTATGGTAGTTGGTTGTCCAAATACCATCCTTCCTCATTAACCGATTTGCCTTGAAATCAGGACCAAGGAAAATAATCTGAATATAAAATATTATCAACAAGGAGGTTTGGGCCATCTTTATCATGATGAACCCCTCTCTTTCCTCTAGTGGTATTATGGCGAGTACTTTCAAGGCTTCTCCCCATTGTCGGCTGGTTGGCATTTAAATCAAACAATAATACATTTACAATTTTTTTATGCCATTGCATGGAAACCATAATTCATGATTAATTCCACATAATCATAGGTTTAGGAAGGGGGGTGTTACAATTAGTAGGAATCAAACTCATGGAACTACATGTGGAGTTGTAGGGATGCACATGTACTGTGGGGGGATTAAACTCAAGACCAACTACCTCTGCATATGGGTTATTAACCAAAATGCAAGACTAGGCCTTTACAAGATACCAATTCCATTAGTATAAATTCAATCCATGGAGTTGTAGCAATGTAGAGGCAATTTAGGAAGATCAAACTCAATACCAATTACCTATGGATATAGGTCCTTAACCAAAATACCTGACCTAGTTGTTCAATAATGTACTGACATCATTGATATAAATTCACTTCATTGAGTCATATGTGGAGTTGTAGCGATGCATGAGCACCACAGGGAGGGATCAAACTCAAGACCAACTACCAATAATGGTACAAAGAGCATATCACAAAAAATCTACATCATATAGGTTTTTTTCCATATGAATAAATCAAGGGTGAAGGAATAATGATCAAAATATTTTCAAGGGTGAAGGAATAATTCTCAAAATATTTTAAAAAAAATACTAGGGGCCACAAATAACATCCATTTCCAAAAGTAAATGTTATGCAAAACAATAATATGGGTGTGTCAAAACACATTTGGAGCATAAAGGGGTGGGTGCACAAAGATGGTTCCCTTTTTCATTGCAGCAGGAAAGCATGCTCATTTCTTTTTAGGAATGTGCACACACTTCAATAATGCACACATATCTGTTTAAATAGCCTTAGCCTCCGCTAAAGCTCCACACAAGTTGTTCCATAGTAATATAGTTACCAACTTAACAAGAACTATACATAGTTCTCGTTTTTTTGGGGGTCCAATGTTTTATCTTGTTTTTAAAAATGGTGCTACCGGTAGCACCCCCCTCCGTTTTTAGGTGGTTTTTGATATTTTAAATTTTTCGATCCACAATGTTTCCACATTATTTTTTTAAATGCTTATTTTTCATCTATTTTCATTTTTTTTTTTCAGATTTTTTTATTTTATTTTATTCAACGGTGTTTTTAGTCATTTTTTCATGTTTTTTTCAATCTTAAAAATATTTTTTACCATTTACTTTTTTGAAGTTATGATTTTTCATATAATTTTGTCTCCTTAATTAATTTATTGTTCCATACTTTTTAAATATAGTGAAAAACATCATTTTTAACACATTGTTTACCTTTAC
>ML792950.1:289069-309433 GCA_009831015.1 Picea engelmannii
AGATACAATGTTGAGGACTCCATTTCATTGGCCACAAAATATGCCAAACAAATCTGAAGAAAAAAATATTGTTGAAGTTCAACAAGAATCTCAAGGTGTTATTGAGTTTACACAAGCAAAGGAAAGATAAATGTATATTGATTCGTGAAGTTCATGTGCACAACCTGAAGTCATGGAAGACCTTTACAGGGGTTCAGTACAAGATATTAAGTAGGGTAGCATGATTTCAGTTTTAGCGACTGAAGATCCACATGGTTATCCATTCTAGATAGGAAAGGTTATAAAGATTGAGAAAGAAAATGATGATGTTATTGCAATTGAAGTGCATTGGTATGCAAAAAGTACACACCCATTCAATGGTGTGTACAAGCTAGAGATGGTGGTTGAGAAACATGTCAATAGAAAGAGAAAAATAAAGGGTCAAAATACAACTCATCGTCACACTGACCTCTTAAAATTATATGATGTTGACATACTTGTTTATGACTTCAATTTGACAAAGAGAGGAACTATTCGCTCCAAGACAAAAGATATTTTCAAGAGGTTTCTTCCACAAGAAATGAATGCAAGATGGGAATCTGTTGAACCTAGTCATAGATCTAAAAGGCATTTGACATATGAAATGTTGGGCATGCATGTAGACTCAGATGGTGCATTCATCGACAATAGAGAAGAGTATGGATCATCTACATCTTCATCCAAACATTCATTTGGAGACAATGTAGACTCTGATGGTATTTGAGAAACCATGAGTCAATATGAATAAGTGTATGAAACATTTTATGCATTTTTAATCCATATGATGTTTGTATGGTAACTAGAAATGAGCATTGAACTTACATATGATCTTACATGAAGTTATGAATATTTTGTTATGTTTTATGAATGATATGTTTTTTATTATGGATAATATAATAAAATTTCTTAGCTCATACGTTTTGAATATGGAAAATATAACAATACTTTTAAGAAATTATTTATGTTTCATTCAATGTAACTTGTATTTATTTTTTTATTATTATAAGTAAAAAAATTTATTAAAAAGTGACGTTGAATTTTTAAAGTATATTGTGATATTTTCATGGTATTATGTATTACCTTGTGCTTTGAGTTATAATAAGATTTAAAAAGTAAACATTTAGGGGTTGATTTTATGATTTTGTTTATAGTAATGATGAGTTCTTTTACCACATTATAAAAATGTGTCATTTCTGTACCCCAATTTTAGAATGGGTGCTACCAGTAGCAGTACTTTTCAATTTGATGGTTAATTTTGAGGTTTTGGTTTTAATGGTACCAAGTGATAAAAATACGATTTCAAATGATCTCAAATTTTAACGTTTGAAAAGAAAAAAATTCAAAAACATTTTTTTTTAGGTGTTGATTTTAAGGTTTTTCTGAGCTATTGTCTGAGTTTTGAAGGCCATGTTTGAAAAATGTTGTAATTTTGACCCTGTTTAAAAAACTGGTGCTACCAGTAGCACCACTTTTTGATTTGGGGGTTGATTTTGATGTTTTTTTTATGCAAAATATGGGTTTTTTGGGCCAAAGTTCTCGTTTTGAGGTCACATTCTCATTAAGTCGGTAACTATGTTTAGTGGGTTATAAGAATCCACATATATATATATTTTTATTAAAAGCAACACGCACACATTAAAAATGTGTGCATGTTTCTTAGCACTATTCACTAGGAATGCATGCACATTCCCGTCTGTAAAAACAGTAAAAATGAAAATGCATCTCCTTTTTTTTTCATTTTCTCACCAACTTGTGGCGATTTCTCCTCCACCAACACAAGAGTGTTTCATCATATAGGTCCAAAAACGATGAGGAAAAGCAAGGGCCATGAAACATAGACATCATTGGCACTCAACATTTTGTGGAGAGAAGCTCACATTTCAAGGTATATTTGATTTTAAATATTATTTTTATATTTTTTGTAATTTTTAAATTTTAGAAATTTTCATATTTTTTAAGAGAAATTTATTATTATTTAATAGCAGTTGTTATTCCATCACCATGGAGAAAAACCGCGATGAAAACCCAAAATCTAACTTCCCACAGGACCCAGATAATGAAATTAATCAATGTCTAAATGAACTTAAAGAACTAATTGGGGAACTTAGGAACACAAGAGATCCATCTCTTATTTCATTAGCCACTTCACTTGACAGCATCATTGATTCTATTGGCCATACCCATGGCCAATCGACTGATAGATATGAATATAGGGCCAGTATAAGAGAGTACTACTCAACTAACATTAGTAAGGAAGAGGTCAAAAAATTGAATATAAGCAAAGAGAGTATTGTTCAACTATTCATTGATGCCATAACCAACCAACTGCTTGATCTATGAAAGAGGCGTCTTTGCATGGATTGGTGCACATTCCTGACATGGAGAGATAATTGGCCAATATTGATATTGTTGAATATTGTTGGGCTCAAGAAACTTAAATGAGTCCTCATGCAAATGGATGAGTCCTTTTTAGGGGTTCTTTATAGGCCTTCAGGATACATGTGTCGTGGGTATGCACTAGAAATGGGTTTGGACCATGCCACATGGTTAGGAGGATAAACAAGGGCCTTAACCTCTAATTGAACCTTCGCAATCTTAATGCCATGAAAAAACCCTAGACACAACAACATGATTCATCACTAAGGGATATTTTCCCTAGGATTTGAATATGGGTGCCATTAAGATGTTTCATGCACAATGGATGGGTCTCAAGACCTTGACCAAAGTATTGGTATAGAAACAACACTCTCGTTCACTTGTCATTGGTTGGGGGAGGGAAACAACATCCTCAATCCCTAAACATAGCTTCTATAGCTCAAGTTTAATGAACATATACTCAAACCACCACATGAGAGCATGGATGGTTTGCAGGGTCCTTACAATCATCAAAGATTGAAAAATAGTGTCTCAGGACCTTATTGAATCTTCTCAAGATCAAGAGATTTGAACAAGTACTCAAATAGGTGTTGAGGCATAAATAGGCCCAAGGGGGACATAATATCCTTAAGACCTATTGAACCTTCTCAATATCAATAATTGTGAACACCTTGAAACCATGGCACAAGTCCTCTATAGGGAATCCTTAACATTTGAGTTGAATATGGGCATCATTATCAAGTCTTGGGCATCATGGATGGGTGTTAGGTACATGACCATAATCAAGGGAGGGACAAGAGCCTTTGTCCCTAAACCTTGCTTCTTAGGCTCAAGCACCATGGATGATTCCTCTAATATCCACATTTGACCTCTCTTTGTTAACAATGATAAACTCCAAGGGTGTTATGGGCGCCATCACTAGGTTAGTTATGCACCAAGAATGTGTCTAATGGTCTATCAAAAGTAATAGGAGGATAATAATTGGCCTCATTCACTAAATGGCACTTGTATGGATCATTCACCATGAAAATTGCCTACTAACCACAAATATTCTATGGTTATAGTGTTGAGTGCATCCTCAAACAACCACATGATACCCTTATATGGTATCTTTGGCCTACTAGAGGGATACAAGTTCCATAGTTAAACAAAAATGCTTGCCCTAAATGAGAATCTATCTTGAACCACACCATGAATCATTCTCTGGATCATGGTCGAGGTTCTTTAGCATTTGAGTGGGATACAAAATCCATGAGGGGGTTTTGTGCATTGTAAATGGTCTTTGTTATTGCATGGTTTGTCGCTTGGGAAAATCCCAACCCAAACCACAAAGGTAAGACAACTACGGGAGTATCTATCCATTGTCACCTTAGATAAACACTCCCCTCGCTTTAGTGATGATGCAATCACCACAAGGGGGGAATCTCAGTGACCCTAGGAGAATTGAAATGGAAAGTGAGATGATGATGAATGAGCACTCCTATAGGTCAAGTTTGGGGATGAAGAAAGGATTGACAACGAGTCTTGTAAAGAGGTGAATGGTTTCAAAGTGTTGGATACCTGCAAAACAATGTTAGCCCTACCTTGAACAAGACAAAAGATGATAAATGAAGCCTTTAATCAAGGGGAATGAAGCAAGAATCCTTGCTGATCCAAATTGCATCATTATAGAAATATATAGGTTAGCAATGAAATATGTTAACAACTACAAATTTGACCATCCAAAATTTAATACAAGATATCAGAAATAATGCTAGCAATGACTAGTCTAACTTCCAATGATTAAAACAAGACTTTAGTGGTGATTAGGGGGCTATTACATGATTTTATAAGCAGTTTTTTATAACAGCCTATTGACTGTAGCAAAAAAATTCTACAACAACAACTTCTAGCCACCAAAATCAGCATACAATCCACCCAAAAGATAGCCAATAATAAGTAATTTAATAATGATAGTTTGCAAGTGAATTTTAGTTGTAGAATAATGAGAAATAGATGAAGGAAAGATGATTTTGCAACATCCCTAATGGATGTAGCATTAATTTGTAACAAAAAAGAGAATTACTAGGCCAATCAAGACACCTCTAGGGCACAAGAAGGCTTATAGCATATAGAATCAAATCGAAATTAGACAATTGCAATATCTCAATATTTCACGTATACCAGTGCAACAATATTATATCTCCAATGCAAGTAGATTAGTGCCTTATCAATTGGCTCAATGGAGTCTTTGGTGTGAAAGATAGGGTTTTTCACTTCTCTAGGGGGTGTAAGCCCTTTTACTCCCTAGAGAAAACAAAACCTAGAAAGGTAAATCTACAAGGGTGTAAGCCCTTTTACTCTTTGTAGTAACCTTTGAAAAGTAGTTTATTCAATGATAACAAAGTAGATATTGATGGAGGGTGTATGCCATTATAATCCTCCAAGAGTTTAGACAAATTTATCTTGAAACAAGAAGAAAACAACACAATAAATGCAGAAATTTCTTACGAATTACAAGAAAAGCATGAAGAAACCTTTCCTTATCAAGAATATTCCACCAACATACCAAGAATAAAGCATCCAAGAGATATCACCTAGATTTTCTTCACCAAAAGACAAGAAAGATCATCCACAATGCACCAAGAGAGAGAGATAGAGAAAAATTCCCAAATAGGGCGGAAATTTCAGCCAATGTTATGTAATTCTCAAGTGAGAGTTATGTCCAAATGAAATTAAAGTGACCTTTATTTATAAAAGATCACCAAAACCCAATTTTTACACTTTTCCAAAAGTCAAGATCAAATTAGAGAGGCTGACTCTCCCTATTTATCCTTTACAACTTAAAATTACAAATACATAAGGTAATTTCCCCTTTTAGGGGTGATGTCATGCCCTAAAAGGTGATGTTAGGCCTCCTAGAGAGGCGTTGAGCTCTTTGGTGAAGATCATTGGGCCTACAAAGGCCATGTGCCCCACCACCAAGTGCTCTACTGCATGCCAAGTGTCTCTCTCTCCACCAAACCATGTCACATCGCCATCAACCATGAGAACCCCATCAAAAACCTTAAGCCCATGTGACATCTAGGGCATAGAAGATGACATTTTAGGCCTTCCAAAGCCAATGTTGAGTTGCAAGGGTCTAACATGTAGTCATCTCATGGTGTCGAAGTGCCTCCAAAGCCAATTTTAATCCTCCCAAGTGTCCAATGGGAGGGGGCACATCATCTAACCTATGGGCTTCATGCCCCAATGAAGGTCCAAGCAACCTTGTGCCTCCATGATCAAACTTTCACCTGGAAAGGTCTTGCAAAGACAAAACATTACACCCTCTAATGGTCTACAAGTCACAAGTATCATGCCAAGTAAGAAATATCTAATAAAATAACCTCCCAAACATGTGCATCAAATCCCCCCTTTTCAAAATAAACAAATTCTCAAATACCTTATACAACTTGTCAAATTTAAGTATGGGATGGTTGTCATGGTGCTCTATTTGGAATATCATTCCTCAAGTCAAAGAGTGTTTCCCAATAATACCCTCTCTAAGTCATGCAAAAGAGTGTGAGGTGGATGGGGGTGTGACTTTTAGGCATGGGGTTTTTTGACATACAAGGGCTCATATTGTCTCATTTATGGATGCCTTTGTAGAGGGTGTGCTTGCTCTTGAGTTACCAACTATTTGCATAACACCTTTTTCCAAACCCATTTTTTCCATCTTTCCAATCCCTGCTTTCATTTATAATTTGAAAATTTTAGGGTCCCCCTTTAAGGGTTTCCAAGTTTTAGCATTACTTTTGAGACTGAGGTGAGCACTGAGTAAGTAGAGCTCAAGTTGGACCGGATTTTGATGGTCATCATTTGTTGTGTTCACTTTCTTTTCAACATTAGTTTCTTATTTTTTTATAGCAGCTGCAATCTACCTCCAGAACTTCGACCCCTTCTTCCCATGAAATAAGGTACAAGCCCTTCTTGGGTCAATATACCCCAAAACTCAAAAGATGAGGAAGCGAAAGGGAGGAAGTAATGGAAAGTGAGAAGTATGTGCGGGAATGGTACAATGACCCTTCAAGGAGACCCCCCAGTAGCATCCCTTCTCCCGAGGGTAACCCACTTACTAGGAAAACATGTCAAGCACCAAGGTGAAATGAGGCAAAATGCATATTTTCCAAGCAAACATTTTCAAAATCAAGAAAGGACCCTTTGCAACATGTGCAAATGCTTTAAATATTAAAATGTCACTTACCACGACACCTGACTTGTTACCTCATGAAGCAAGACTTGTTGTCCTCTATGGGCCAAGTTGGGTGTGGTAGATGGCACTACCATCGATTAGATGGTGATGTGTGGTGAGTGAAGCACTCTGTTGACTGATTTTCCTCTCAGTACTCCATATCTTCAACCTGTGGGCCTCGAGACATCATCTCCTTAGTTATCCCTTTGAATGTGAGGGGATAACAATCTTCAAGGTATAAACATAGTCAAGGAGGGAAATAAGGGGATTGTGCCCTAAATGAATTTCTTATAAAGATCTAGCGTTATGGTTAGGGGAGAAAATCACTTAGGCCTTAGGCCTTAGACACCGCTTCTTAGGCTCAATCGCTATGAACAACACCTTCATCCAACACACAAAACCTCTCCGTAACACCCCAATTTTAATCCCCAAGAATTGTATTACAATTGTGCATATATGATTTAGGCCATGAGCCAAGTAATATGCCCAAGGGATTGTTATCACAAGATCTAGAACCTTTGTGCAAAGCCTTTCACAAGGGCTTATACAAGTGTAACATGGAAGTGCTACCCCTGACACCTTAGCAATCGCTTCCCTCATTTTAGTGAAGGATGAAATCCAACACAAGGGAGGCTTCCCTAGTAACCTCAAGGAATCCTCTAGAAAGATGGGATCAATTCTACAGTCTATTATATTAGTTACTCAAACACACCACCACTAGATCAATGTTTTCAAGGTAAGCACAAGGTGGTTCAATGAAGCAATTTCTATATTTTGTGTGTGAAGTATCTAAGACAATTAGTGATATCTAGCAAGTTAAAATAGGTTAAGAAGGTACCCCAAACACTACAAATAAAAGAAAAATCTATGGATGTTGCAAAACTTGTATTAAAGAAGGAAATCTTCAACAATATATCAAGTTAAAACAACAACAAGAAATCAACCCTTTAAACAAGTAAGCATGTAATAAAACTAGGGTTGAAAATACAAGTTAAACTAGGGTTTATTGAACAATTATTTTCTGAAATGATAAGAGCTCATAACAACCTTAATTATGCAAGAATTCAATCCCTATAGGATTGAAAATTAATTACGAATGCAATAAGTGAGGACAAGATATATATTTTAAGGGAGAAATTCCATTAAAACCCTAGGCATCTAGCTTAATTATGGCTAAAAATTGAGGAATAATTGTTGCAAACCCTAATCTAACCCTAGAAAAATATAAGAAAAGGTAAAATTATATTTAAGTACTTACTAAAGTGAGTTAATATGTGGGTTGTGGAGCCTGATTATCTTCCTGATTCAGAGCTCTTGTTTCAGTAGTGTTTGGATCCCATTTCTTGATGGGGGTGTGGGGGGGCTTTCCCCCCACATTTGGATCTAGGGGGTCCATGGGGGGGGGGAAGCGAAGAGACCTTATGGAGTCCCCCTTGGGTGGGGGTTCGGGGGCATCACCCTCGAAGAGATTTTTTTGGGAAAATTGCCTTGTAAAATATTGTAATTTTGTAGTCAATATGAACCATTCATCATTAGGTTGTAGATTTGACGGTAGAAGTTATGTTAGGGTTTTTTTCCCTAGAAGCAAACCCTCTTTTATGTATGCGAGAATTGTATTGTGGCATGGATGAGTGTGAATATTGTATTCTTAGAGAGGAGACTATTAGAAAAATAATATGAAGTTATAGTGGGTGTGCAGTAGGTTGTATCCCTTCATTTGCTGGATAATAATAAAGGAAGGACCTGACAGTTTCTCTGGTGGATGTAGCCCATATTGGGTGAACCATGTATATCTATATGTGTCTCTATTGTATTTTGTATATATTTTTTGTTTTGTTTATGTATCTGTTTTATTTTATTGCTCTGCAATCTTTTTTTCTAACAATTGGTATCAGAGAGAAAGGTAACTCATGGGAAAAGAGGGTTCTTGGTTCGAGTGAGACCAATGGTGAAAGATGGAAAGTTTAGGGTCAATAAATTTAATAGCCAAAACTACCAGTTATGGAAGATGCAAATGGAAGACTATCTATATAAGAAGGTTCTTTTCCTACCATTGGGCGGGAAAACAAAGTAGCTGACGAGTATGAAGGATGAAGAATGGGAGGTTCTTGACAGAAAGGAATTAGGAATGATACGACTTCTCCTGGAAGCATCAATGGCCTTCAACATTTAAAAAGAAAATACAACGGAGGATCTGATGAAGGAATTGGCTAAACTATATGAAAATCCCTCGATCTCCAACAAGGTATTTCTAATGAAGTGATTATTTAATATGAATATGTCAAAAGTTGTGTTTGTTGCCAATCATTTAAATGAATTTAATACAGTTACTAATCAACTAAGTTCTATAGGAGTGAAATTTTATGATGAGGTTAGGGCTCTTCTAATCTTGTGCTCATTACTGAAAATTGAAACGAATTGGTCATGGTTGTAACTCTGTCTCTAGTTCAACACTCTGAAATTTGATGATGTTGTTGGTGTTATTCTTAGCGAGGAAATGCGACAAAAAAGAACAGGTGTAACATCAAGTAATGTGTTGATCATGGAGAACAAGGGAAGACAAAGGGAAAGAAGAAAGATCCCAGGGAATCATGGGAAGTCTAGAAAGGGCATATCCAATTTTATATTAGCAAAGATCGAGTGTTGAAATTATGGGAAGAAAGGACATCTGAAGAAAGACTGCATATATCCAAAGAAACAAAGAGATGGACAACAGGAAAAAAACAGTAAGCAAATGTAGCAGGTGATGTGTTATAAGATTCATTGATTCTTTATTTATATAATCGTATTGATTCTTGGGTATTAGATTCAAGGGATTCATTTCATGCCACACCCCATAGGAAATATTTTCAAGATTATGTTCAAGGCGATTTTGGACAGGTTTATTTGGGTGATGATGAACCATGTAAAATTGTTCGAATGGGTAAGGTAAAAATGAAGTTAAAGGATGGAAACCAATGGTTGTTGAAAGAGGTGAGACATGTTCCAGATTTGAGAAGAAATCTAATTTCAATAGGGAAGTTGGGAAGTGAAGGTTGTATATCTACATTTACAGAAAAGGCATGGAAGGTCACTAAAGGATCACTGGTAATGGAAAGATGAGAGAAGGTAGGTACATTATATTTATGTACTGGTAATGTTGAATCTTATATCTCATTATCTTCTAAATGAGTGGATACAACATTGCGACATCATAGGCTTGGACACATGAGTGATAAGGGGACGCAGATACTCCACAAAAGGAATTTGTTTAAAGATCTTAAACAAGTTGATTTGGATTTTTGTGAGCATTGTGTTTATGGAAAACATAAGAGAGTCAAATTTCTCAGAGTCGAGAAGGAAAAGAGGAGTGAAACGTTAGAGCTTGTGCATACATATGTATGGGGACTAGATCAAGTATCATGTCTTGGTGGCTCTCATTATTATGTTACTTTTATTGATGATGCAACTAGGAAAACTTGGGTTTATTGCATTTGACAAAACTCTGATGTTTTTGAAAATTTTAAGAAATGGAAATCTTTGGTTGAGAATGAGACAGGAAAAAGGTTGAAGTGTCTCATATCAGGTAATGAAGGTGAATACTACAGCAAGGAGTTTGATAATTATTGTTCATACCATGGGATTCATAGAGAGAAGACAGTTCCAGGAACACCACAAGAAAATGGTGTGTTAGAAAGGATGAACATGACAATCATGGAACATGCAAGGAGTATGAGATTGTATGCATGGTTTCCCTTAAATTTTTCATCAGATGTTGTAGATATTGTTGTTTACTTAATAAACAAAGGGCCTTCAAGATCCTTGGATGGTGGGATTTGAGAGGAGGCATGGATAGATACAAAGGTAAACTACTCATTTTTGAAGACTTTCGGTTGTGAAGCATTTGTGCATATTGATAAAGAAAATAGAACAAAGCTTGAGGAAAAATCCAAGAAGTGTACCTTTATTGGATACGATGTTAATGATTTTGGTTATCGCTTATGGGATTATGAAAATCAGAAAACAATTAGGAGTAGATATGTGGTATTCAATTAAAAGGTCGTGTACAAATATTAGTTGCATGGAAAAAAATAGGAAAAGGAAAACACATAATACACAGTGCTTGATGAAATCAAAGAAAATGAAATTCTGAAGGTACCGGAAAATAAAAATGTACAACGACAGGAGAAGAAGGTACCCCAAACTCTTGTAAGTGTTGTTAGAAGATCTACTAGGTTAAGTAGACCCCCTGAACAATAATCTCCTTCATTGTATTATTTATTGTTGACTAATTATGGTGAACTAGAAAGTTATGAAGAGGCAATGTAGGTAGACACTTAAAATAAGTGGGAGCAAGGCATGAAATAGGAAATAGAATCCTTGGTAAATAAATATACTTGGGACTTGGTTCAATTGTCTGCATGAAAAAGAGAATTGCAGAATAAATGGGTTTACATGTTGAAGGAAGAAGATGGAGGAAAAAAGAGGTACAAGGCCAGACTTGTTGTAAAGGGGTTTGCACAAAAGAAAGGTATATATTTTGATGAAATATTTTCTCTTGTTGTTAAAATGACTTCAATTAGGACTATTTTAAGTCTTGTGGCAGTAGAAGATTTGCATCTTGAACAGTTAGATGTAAAAACAACTTTTGTCCATGGGGATTTGGAGGAAGAGATTTATATGTTGTAGCCACAAGGGTATGAGGTCAAAGGGAATGAGAATTTGATATGCAGGTTGAACAAGATCTTGTATGGCCTAAGGCAAACTCCAAGGCAGTGGTATTTAAAATTTGACAGGTTTATGACAGAACAAGCTTATAGTAGATGTCATTTTAATCGTTGTGTTTATTTTAAGAGGCTAGAAAATGGAAGCTATATTATCTTCCTATTATATGTAAATGACATGCTTGTTGCAAGGTCTAACATGCAGGATATAAATGTGCTCAAAAGGAAATTAGCTAATTCATTTGCGATGAGGGATTTGGGTGCTCCAAAGAAAATCCTTGGTATGAGAATAACAAGAGATAGGAAAAATCACAAATTGGCATTGTCTCAGGGTTAGTACATAGAGAAGGTGTTAGAGAGGTTTAGAATGTAGAATGAAAAACCAGTTAGTACACGTTTGGCCAAATATTTAAAATTAACCAAGGAAATGTGTCCCAAGACACATTAGAGGATAAAATACATGTCCAACGTCTCTTATTCATCAACAGTTGGCAGCTTGATGTATGCAATGGTGTTGTAATGTCCCTTTCCAAGTAGGATCTATGGAGTGGAGGGATTAGTAGTCTAAAAAACCTCGTTAGACTATAGCCAGGGCCAGACAAGGGTAAATAGGGTCACTAGAGGTCACTTCGGCAGATGAGGTTATAATTCGAAAGTGACATTTAGCTAAAAGTGACTAAAAGGCACTTTTAAGTGGTTTTTTGCTAAAAATAGAGAAAGCGCTTAAGTGAGGAGCTAAGAATAGGGTCAACAACGAATTAGGGTTTTGGTGAGTATATGAGGAGGAAAAGCGACCTAATTCATCATTATGCATATTTTTGAGTTGACAGTTGAGGAGAGAGGCGAATTCACAGGTTCAAGACAACCATAGCTTTGTGGATTCTAGAAGGAAGACACCCGGAGGATTATTTCGGTGTTGAGAGACACACCCTAGTCACCGGGAAGATCATCTAGATCTTCCATCTTACTTTAACAACAATTATACAGGTTACAACAATGAGGGCACACTTATTCAGGGTGAGGGCACACTTATGAGGAGACATATTGATTCGACTTGTCCCAGCTAGAGAGAGTCTAGTGATTTCCTTTCGACTGAGTTGAGAGGAGGGAAGGACACACCTATTTCCTGGTTTCTCGTCAGATTCCGATGAAGAAATCATCTTGGGCACATCACTCAGCCAGTGAGGGTGCGATAGTTGGGAAGGACGCATTTGGGATTCCTGAGAGATCATCATACCAGATCCAGGGAAATACTTCTGACCCATTTAGGAGGAGCCTAGGGCGCTCAGTTTGAGACACTTACAATGATATTCCGTGAGTGGAATCTCTAGGGTGCATTTGTAGCAGCAGTTGGGGCACATTTCCTTGAGGGGGATCCATCTGGGGTCCGTACAGATCGTCAAAGGGTCGATTTTTAGGCTGTCAATCACCATGACTGTGTGTGGGGATAGGGCACACTATTTGGGACAGTTTCCAGTCAGATCTGAGGAGTTTAGCCACCAGAGAAAACTTCCCAGTCTTGAAGCAGTTGTCGTGCAAGTTATCATAGCTTTCAACGGATCTTCCATCTCAAATCTCCATCCAACAATAGTCTTATACTTTATGGGTATCATTATTATTGTTTATTTCTTGTATTCCAGCTCAGATCCCTTTTTCTTTTATCTATACGAGTGATCTATTTTATTGAGTCGCATGCAACATTGTACTCAGTCTCAGAATGCATAATATATTATTGCAGTGTTTGGTGTCCTTATTCACTTGCATGCTCATTCATATGTTGTTAAACAACTCTTCACTTGAAACACACATGCAAAAACACCACACATGTTAAAAACCAATTAATAAATGCATCCAAAAACCCAAAGTGTATTAGTTCAACATAAGATTCTGGACAATTTAGTCACCTATTTTGATCTGTGGAATCAATGATATTACAGTGGTATCATAGCTTTAGTCATTCCAGCATGTGACTAAAGACGATGAGTTCATCAGGTGACCCAGAGGGTCGTGAGCACGTAAGTGATGAATACGTCACTTACAACATACGCAGGGAGAGGATACCTAGATCAGATTCCCCCCCTTTCCTCCTAGTTCAGAGGAAGAGGAAGAGGCGTAGAGGGAATCTGAGAGAAGGGCAGAGCATGAGGCAAAGAGGATGATGGGAGACAGGTTTGAGAGGCCAAAGGGCAGTGTCAAAGAACCCATGGACCCAGATACAACTTTCATGCAGGTTATTAGCAATCTGGTGATCAGTGAGCAGGACATGACTTAGTCCTTGGCACATAATGATGATAGATTGGATACATGGAGCACACCAGGCACAAGCCCCACATGCAGCAAAGGGAACTCAGGGGAAGGAAGTAGACCCCATTCGCCTACTCGCACATACACTTCTTTGAGTAGAATTTCCAAGCCATTATTCTCCAACTTCCAGAGGGCACCCCCAACAACAACACAACAACCTATATCACAGAGGCATCCCAATCAGGCAAAGGAAATTGCAGAGTATAGGAGGGATTATGCAGCATTGGCCCATGATTTCCATCAAGACATGATCCCAGTCGAGTACTATGGACTCAGACTCAGAAAATGCCCGAGAGAGCCTCAGAGGGGAGGACATCAACAACAACAGGGGAATAACATGGATTTCATCCAGAAATTTGGTAAACTTACCATACCTTCCTTTGACAGATCGTCCAAACGCACTACTAGAACTTGGGTACAAAAGCTAGACACATACTACAAGATCAACCAGATGACCGAGATGGAGGCTATCGATTTCTATACCCTACATTTGGAGGGTGAGGCACATGAGTGATGGCATCATGGATTGGTGACACTGGGTCACAATCATATCACCTCGTATAGGCAGTTCACATAGAGGATTATGGACAGGTTTTATAGGAGGGATCCATAGATCCACTTCAGGGACTTGGCTCAACTGAGATAAATAGGCACCATAGAGGCATTCATCACAAATTTTTAGCGGGTAGCAGTGGTAGTGAAAGTATCTCAGAGCCCAGGTTGATTATGTTGTTCACAGAGGGGCTCACAGAACCCTTGAGGGGATGGGTGAAGGAATACAGGCCTCACACCTTGCAGGATGCCATCTTACGCACTCGATATCTAGCAGACTCAACCCTGAAGACTAAAATATTTTCCAAACCCTTCATACCATAGAAGGATAGAGACATGAAGCCATTCTAGAGAGAGTGTAAGGGAAAGGATAAGTTGGATGATGAGACGATACAAGCGCTTATGAGGAAGAAGCTCTGCTTCACCTACAAGGACCCTTTGGTCTCAAGAAACAAGTGCATGGGAAAGGGAGAGATCCATTATATTGAGGTGGAAGCAGACAGTGTGGATAGTGACGAGGAGGAACAATATAGTGGATCCATTAGCTCAAAGGAGGAGCCATCACAGTGAGAGGAGCAGCCTCCCCGGAGACCACTGACACTGGCAGGGACCCAACCACCAGTAGTGCCACAGCCTCATGATAAAGCTAACATATGGACACCAACAAAGGGAGGAGTCATAGCGATCCTTTATGGTTTTACCAAGCATGACACCCTTTGGATCAGATGGAATATTCAGGGACAATGGGAAATTTCTGTGATAGATGGTGGGGACACCCACAACTTCATTGATGCTTCATTGGTGTCGAGGCAGGCACTTCAGATAGAGGAGTTTGAGGGGTTTTATGTTGCAGTAGAAGATGGCCACACAATGGAGTGTATAGACAGGGTCTCGGACTTGGAGATAAATCTTGGTAACTACACTGTGAGAGACACATTTTATGTAGTTGACCTATCTGAAACAGATGTGGTGTTGAGAATCCAATGGTTGATCACCTTGGGAAATATCACCACCAACTACCAAACCCTGGAGATGGGGTTCAAAGACAGTGAGGGGAAGAGGATCGTGTCAAGGGGCATGTCGAAAGGGGCACCCAGTACAGTTTATACCAAGAGGATGGAGAGGAAATTCAGTCATGGGGAGGTAGTGTATGTTGCAGAGTGCTTGATCACTACACAGAGGGATTCAGAAGGATGACAACAATATCAAACGAAGATCAAGACCTTGTTGGGGTGCCATCAACAGGTTTTTGGTCTGATTCCACAAGGAGACCACCTGGTAGGGGGTTTGAGCACACCATTGAGTTGGAGGAGGGGGATAAACCCATGATCACAACACCATATCATCATCCTCAGAGGTTCAAGGATGATATATAGAAAAAAATTAAGGAACTGATAGCGATGGAACACATCATACCTAGCAACAATCCATTCGCTTCTTCAGTTGTCTTAGTTCTAAATAAACATGGTACTATGAGGATGTGAATATAATATCAAGCCTTAAACAAGAAAACCATCAAGAACCGATATCCTATCCCTCACATCGATGAGTTGATGGATGAACTACATGGGGAAATTTTCTTCTCGAAGATTGATCTATGCTCTAGATATCATCAGATCAACATCCGAGAGCAAGACATAGAGAAGACGACATTCCGATGCCACTACGGTCATTTTGAGTTCTCGGCTATGCATTTTGGGCTAACCAATGCAGAAGCTACATTTCAGTATTGCATGAACCACATATTCAAGGATCAGTTGAGGAAATCAATCTTGGTATTCTTCGATGACATCTTGGTTTATAGCAAGACATGGCAGGAACATCTGAGGAACTTGGATGAGGTACTCGGTATCATGGAGGCACACTCACTATACGCCAAAGAGTCCAAGTGTGAATTCGGCATGACAAAGCTACTTTAATTGGGCCACATTATTAGTGCGCAGGGGTATAAATGCACCAGGAAAATATCAGGGCCATTCTTGTCTTAGCCAATGCCCAAGAATGTGACAGAGTTGAGGAGCTTCTTTGGGATATGCAGCTATTACCAACAATTTTTTAGGGTTTTTTCTCAGTTGGGAGCACCACTTACATATATCACAAGACAAGGGGCCTTCATCTGCACCGACGAGTCACAGAAAGCCTTCTATAACATGAAGGAAGTCATGGGCACATACCGAGTATTGACATTACCAGACTTCACACTGTCATTTGTATTAGAGTGTGATGCATCTGACAAGGGAATCGAGGTAGTTTTGATGCAGGGAGGACATCCCATTGTGTTCGAGAGCAGGAAGATCACTCAACCTAATAGGTTGTACTCCATTTATGACAAGGAAATGTTGGCGATCATGCATGCCTTGACCAAGTTCAGACAATATTTGTTGGGTAGCAAGTTCGTATTCAAAACAAATCATAACAACTTAAAGTATTTCCTTGAGCAGAAGGATCTCAGTGAGCATAAACAAAAATGGGTGACAAAGGTGCAAGATTTTGACTTTGATATAGAGTATTTCAAGGGAAAGAAGAAAATTGTGGAAGACGCACTATCTAGGAGACCTGCAACGTGTTCTTTGATGGAGGTTTCAGAGGATTGGAAATCTCACTCGTTGGTGGAATATTCCAAGAACAAGTTCGCTTGTGAGATTTTGGATGGGAAGGTTCAGGACGAAAGGTACAAGGTCATTGACAATGTCATATTCTACAATGACCGAGTTTACTTAGTACCAGGTTTAGGGCTCAAAAAGAAGATCTTAGCAGCAGTCCACGACTCTCCATTAGTTGGTCACCAAGGTTTTTCAAAACCTATAGATAGATTAGAGAGAGGTTCTCTTGGAAGGTCCTCAAACAAGATGTTATGAGGTACATCAGTGAGTGTGTGACTTGTCTGCAAAACAAGTTAGGACATACCCTTCCGACAGAATTGCTTCAGCCGCTTCCCATTCCAGAGAAGAAACGAGAGAGAATATTGATGGACTTCATCACATGCCTACCCAAGGTCTAGGGTAAGGACTGTATATATGTGGTGGTTGACAGATTGACCAAGTTTTCACATTTCTATGCCATTCCGACAGATTACAACACAGTACAGGTGGCAAAGCTATTATTCCGGGAGGTTTTCAGACTTCATGGGTTGCCACGGAACATAGTCAGTGAAAGGGACAGTTGGTTTATTATCACATTCTGGAGGGATTTGTTCAGATTGGTGGAGATGAAGTTGACACCCAACACTATTTATCATCCTCAGACAGATGATCAGACAGAGATAGTCAACAAGTGGGTTGAGGGATACTTGAGTAATTATGTGAGCAAACAACATAGAACATGGGTCATGTGGCTACATCTAGGAGAGCACTGCTACAACACCACCTTTCACATGTCTATTGGCATGACACCCTTTCAAGGATTGTATGGTTACGATGCTCCCACTTTTATAGACTTGGTTTTCGGGGATAGAAAGGCCCCCAAAGCCAATGAATGGATCACAGAGAGTCAGGAGATTCTCAAGGTACTGAAAGAGGACCCACAGACAACGTATAATCGACAGAAGATGAGTGAAAATAGGCACAAGATAGAGTGTAGCTTCGAGGTTGGGGACTTGGTTTTCTTGAGACTACAACCTTACAGACAATCATCTTTGAAGAAGAGTGGGGCAGAGAAGCTTAAGATTATATTCTATAGACCTTATAAAATCGTGCACAGGTTATGCAAATTTGCATATAAGATAGAGATTCCAAAGGGGAGTCAGATCCATAATGTGTTCCACATGTCTTGCCTCAAGAAGGTTGTGGGGAAATTCATCAGCACCTAAGAGGAGATTCCACCTTTGGCTGAGGAGGGGAAGTTAGAGTTGTTTTCGAAGGAATTACTAGAGTTCCGTGAGAGGATATTGAGAAGCAAGGTCATCAAGGAGTGCTTGATAAGGTGGAGAGGACTCCTAGTAGAGGATGCTATGTGGGAGAGCGAGAAGATCTTGCAACACCCATGATTGGTATTGCTTGAGGACAAGCAATCTCAAGAAGGGAGGACTGTAATGTCCCTTTCTGAGTAGGAGCTCCAGAGAGGAGGGCTTAGTAGTTTAAACAACCCTGTTAGACTATAGCCACGACCAAACAAAGGTAAACATGGTCACTAGAGGTCACTTCAACAGATGAGGTTATAATTCGAAAGTGACATTTAGCTAAAAGTGACTAAAAATTTCTTTTAAGTGGTTTTGTGCTAAAAATAGAGAAAGCTCTTAAGTGAGGAGCTAAGAATAGGGTCAACGATGAATTACGGTTTTGGTGAGTATATGAGGAGGAAAAGCAACCTAATTCACCATTATGCATATTTTGAGTTGACAGTTGAGGAGAGAGGCGACTTCACAAGTTTAGGCGAACCATAACTTTGTCGATTCCAGGAGGAAGACACCCAAAGGCTGATTTCGATGTTGAGAGACACACCCTAGTCACTAAGAAGATCATCTAGATCTTCCATTGTACTTCAGTAGCAGTTATACATGTTACAACATTTAGGGCACACTTATTCAGGGTGAGGGCGTACTTCTGAGGAGACATATTGATTCGACTTGTCCCAGCCAGGGAGAATCCAATGATTCCCTTCTGACCTAGTTGAGAGGAGGGTAAGACACATCTATTTCCTAGTTTCTTATCATATTCTGACGGAGAAATCATCTTGGGCACATTACTTAGCAAGTGAGGGTGTGGAAGTTGGGAAGGACACATTTGGGATTCCCGAGAGATCATCAGATTAGATCCAAGGAAATCCTTCCGACCCATTTCAGAGGAGTATAGGGTGCTCAGTTTGAGACAGTTATAGTGATATTCCATTGTGGAATATCTAGGGCACATTTGCAGCAATAGTTGGGGCGCATTTCCCCTAGTGGGATCCATTCAGGGTCTGTATAGATCGTCAGAGGGCCGATTGTTGGGCTGTCAGTCACCAGGACTATGTGTGAGGACATGGCGCACTGTTTGGGACAGTTTCTAGTCAGATTCGAGGAGTTTAGCCACCAGGGAGAACTTCCTAGTATTGCAGCAGTTTCCATGTGAGTTTTCGTAGCTTGCAACAGATCTTCCAACTCACATCTCCATCCAACATCAATATTCTACTTTCTGGGTATCATTGCTATTGTTTATTTATTGTATTCTGGCTCATATCCATTTGTATTTGATCTAGCTGAGTGATCTATTCTATTGAGCCACATGCGACATTGTAATCAATCTCAGAATGCATAATATATTATTGCAATGTTTGGTGTCCTTATTCATTTGCATGCTTATTCATATGTTGTTAAACAACTCTTTACCTGAAACACACATGAAAAAATACCACACATGTTAAAACCCAATTAATAAATGGATCCAAAAACCCAAAGTGTATCAGTTCAACATTAGATTATGGACAGTTTAGTCACCTATTCCAATATGCAGAATCAAGGATATTGCAGGTGTGCACAAGACCATATATTGCACATGCAGTGGGAGTTGTGAGCAGGTATATGGACAATCCAAGTAAAGAATATTGGGAGGCAGTAAAGTGGATTCTTAGGTATTTGAGAAGTATTACTACTCATGCATTATGTTTTGGAAGTCCAAACACTCTTCTACATGATATGCTGGTTCAGATATGGCAACTGATAAAGATAGCAGGAGAATCACCACAAGGTATGTTTTTACTGTAGGTGGAACAACATTAAGTTGGATTTAGAAACTGCAAAAAGTTGTTTCACTTTCAACAACAGAAGCATAGTATGTTGTTTCTACAAAGGTCAGTAAATAGATGATTTGGTTATAGAGGTTTATGGGGGAATTGGGAAAGAAGCAGGAGAATAGCATTTTTTTACTATGACAACTAGAGTGCTACTCATCTCGCAAAGAACTCATCCTTCCATTCTAATACTAAACATATACATCTCAGGTACCATTTCATATGAAATGTTTTGGAATATGGACAATTGAAGTTGGAAAAGATAATTACTATCCAGAATCCTGCAGACATGTTAACAAAGGTAGTAACCAGGGAGAAACTACTTTCTTGCTCAGTTTTAGTTGGCCTTCAAGCATGAAGGTGAAGACGAGAAAATTGCCAGTTCCAAGTTCGATCATAGTCCAACACGTACATCAACAGTGGAGTTGTTGTGACCAGTCTCCAAGTGGGATATTGTTGGTTGTGGAGCTTGATTATCTTCTTGATTTAGAG
>ML792950.1:309483-343162 GCA_009831015.1 Picea engelmannii
TTTGGATCCAGGGGGGTGAAGACACCTTATAAATCCCCCCCTAGCAGGGGTTCGGGGATAGCACCCCCGAGGAGAATTTTTTGGGAAAATTGCCTTGTAAAATATTGTAATTTCGTAGTCAATTGGAATCGTTCATCATTAGGTTGCATATATGATAGTAGAAGTTATGTTAGGGTCTTTTTCCCTAGAAGGAAACCCTCTATTATGTATGAAGGAATTGTATTGCAGTGTGGATGAATGTGAATATTGTATTATGAGAGAGGAGACAGTGAGAAAAAGAAGAGGAAGCTACAACGGGTGTGGTGTAGGTTGTATCCCTTCATTTGTTGGATAATAATAAAGGAAGGACCTAGAAATTTCTTTGGTGGATGTAGCCCATATTGGGTGAACCACGTATATATGTGTCTCTATTATATTCTGTATATTCTCTATGTTTTATTTCCGCATATGTTTTATTTTATTGCTTTGCGATCCTCTTTTATAACATTAATACTAGTAACTTTTATTCTTTTTTGCTTATGGAGTCAAACTATGAACTTTCTTGAATACAAAAGTGAAACATGGACTTTGGATGAAACCCTAAGGTAGTCCACTACAAACCTTAAAATATTATGCTATAGAAAGACAACTAGGGTAGTCCACTACAGACCCTAGAAAATCGTCCTATGTCCTTTAACAAGCTTTAAAGACAATAACAAGGTAAGATATTCCACTAGAAACCTTCCTAGGGTTTGCAAGATAAGATATATTCAAGAAATACAAGTTAACACACACTGTCACCACTTTGATAAGCACGTTCACACTTCATACATTCATAAATAAATCCACAAAATCTTAGAAAGAACACTTACTAGGTAAATCAATGTTTATCCATGAAACCTTATCCATGAAATCATCCATTGAACTTGAGAAAGAATCCATACATCATCTCTCCAAGAAGGCGCATGAATCATTTATCCATAGCAAAAGAGAAATAGAGAAGAGACAAGCAATAGTAATCCTCCACAAGTAGCAATCATGATAAAATGAAGGAGCACTTCCTCTATTTATATGAGGAAACCAAGCGCTTCACCCTCAATGAGATAATCCACTAAAATCCCTTAAAACATAACAAATCCATGATACAAGGTGGATAGGTCTAAGGCCAACCCCCCAAAATTTCTCTAAAGAAAAGATACAATGCTAAAACATGAAAATGTCCTCCATAAATGCCACGCATGTGAATGTAGAGGGCTCGTGAAGGGTGAATTCATGTCCAAATGCGGTGTAAATGATCCAAAATTTATGTCTCTCCCCAAAAGGTGCAACATATCATCAAAAGTCATGCCTCCTCATCAAGAAGGTCACATCTCCTCATCAAAAGTTGCTAACTCACCATCAAATTTGCTAGGTTGTCTCAAGTAAGTGTCACATCATACTCAAGTGCAATGTCCCATCACATGTGAAATGTCCTCAGGCTAGGACATGGCGTCACCAAGGGAAAGGGCTCCATGACCTCTCCAAAGAGGTGTACTATCATCATCACATGCCACATCATCAAAACAAGCCCGAATGTTCTCAATGTTGGGTATGTGTTATATTCTTTGCATGTGTGTGTGGGGGTGCGTCAAATTCGACAACTGTGTTTGAAGATCCCTCTAGTATTTCTCTATGTGTCATGTGTGTTGGATGCTTCCTAGGGGGGTCCCAGGGGTGGCTAGGTATTCCCCCCCTAGTTACGCGCAACGCCCCGAAATTATTTTTTAGGTGTTTTTTCTATTTTAGCGGATTTTGCTATTTTTAGAGGTTTTCTAAATTAATCCTGAATTAAGGGATTAGGGTTTTGGTATCTACAAAATACCTAAAAACATTGTATATATATTGTATGGTGAATGGTGAAATTAATACAATGAAGCTTTGAAAGGTTTTCTCCTGGTTAAGGGTTTCCGATATAAATCTTTGTGTACTATGTGTATGAGCCATTGATTAATTTTTGTGTTTCTTAAGAATCTATATGCATTGCTTTACTTCAAAGGTTTAAAACTTACATGTGGTATCAGAGCTCATTTTTGGCTTCAGAGGGATGCCTTTATTGCTGAGGGTTTGACTCGATCTTGATAGATCAAGTTTATCTTGGGTCTATGATAAACCTGGGTTTAGTGGGAGATTTTGCAATGGTTATTCAAGTGTAGAAAGAGGAATGGTGAGCTCTTCTAGAATCGAGATAGAGAAGTTCAACGGTAAAAACTTTGAGCTATGGAAGCTCAAGATGGAGGACCTTCTTGTAGACAAAGAACTATGGATTGTTGTGGATCTTGGTAGACAACCTATTGGTACGCAACCTACTGGCACACAAACGACTGGTACACAACCTACCAGTACACAAACTACTAGTACACCACCTACTAGTATGTCGAAGGAATATTGGGAGAAGTTGGACATAAAAGCAAGGAGTACTATTCGACTCTGCCTGGCAGATTTGGTGTTTTTGAATGTCTCGGGAGAATCTACAACCAAGGACTATGGGATAAGTTAGGGAATTTGTATCAATCAAAGTCTCTGGTAAACAAGTTGTTTCTTCGAAAGAAGTTGTATCATCTTAGGATGGAAGATGGAGATTCTGTGATAGAACATCTAAATGCCTTTAATACTCTGGTAAGTCAACTTGTCTCTGTGAATATTACGATTGCAGAAGAAGATAAGTGTATTACTTTGTTATGTTCTTTGCCAGACTCTTGGGATAATCTGGTTGTAGCAAATTGGTAGTACCACTCAATCTACATTGAAGTATGAGGATGTAGTTTCATCCTTGTTATCTGAAGAGATGAGGTAGAAAAGCATGGATGGTCATAGAAAAGATGATTTATTTGTAAGAGGTCATACCCAAGACAAGAATCATGGTAAGTGTTCGGGGGGAAGATATAAATCTATAGGTAGATCTAAGTCTCCAGGAAAATCTTTGAGGAAATGTTGGAAGTGTGGCAAAACGGGGCATTATAAGAAAGATTGCAAGTCTAAGAAGGTTGATAAACGAAAGGGATCTAATAGTACCTCTTCCACAGAGGAGAAAACCTCCACTGATGAAGGAGGTGATGTTTACCTATCATCTACATGTACACATGCAGACCGTGATGTATGGTTGATCGACTCAGGTGCGTCATATCATATGACTCCTCATAGGGAGTGGTTCTATGAATATAAAAAATATGATGGTGGTGATGTATTCCTAGGGGATGACTCGACAAAAAAAATCATGGGACGTGGAAGGGTTAAGTTGCTGCCAAAATATGGAAGGATTATAACTCTCCTTGGGGTTATGCACATTCCAAAACTAGCCAGGAGCCTAATATCTATAAGCAAGTTGGATGATGCAGGAGTGGATACTGTATTGGGAAATGGCACTTGCAAGATGGTACGAGGAGAAACGGTGTTGATGAGGGGAGTTCCGTGTGGAAATCTATACAAGTTGTTGAGAAACACTTATACTAATGGGTGTAACAGTTCTATTGTCCCTGAGCAGAGAAATGAAGGAGAAAAGACCAATACTATCCCTAAAAAGAAGACCATGTTGTGGCATCAAAGATTGGGGCATTTTGGAGAAAAGGGCCTTCGAACACTACACGGTAAAGGTATGGTTGAAGGTATGTCTAATTGCACTCTGGATTTTGATTTCTATGAACATTGCATATATGTAAACAAAATCGAGTAAGATTCCCATATGGTGCTACAAGAGCAAAGAGGATCTTAGAGTTGATACACAGTGATGTGCTTGGACCTATTCTTGTTCCATCCCTAGTTAAATTTGTGTATTATGTTTCATTCATAGATGATTTCTCAAGGAACACATGGATTTATTTTCTTAGAAAGAAATCTGAGGTATTTGATAAATTTAAAGAGTTTAAGGCTCTGGTAGAATATCAGACAAAGAAGAAAATAAAGGTATTGAGAACAGATAATGGTGGAGAATTCAGTAAGAAGTGTGGTATAGCAAGGCAGAAGACTACTCCATACAGTCCTCAGCAGAATGGAGTTGTAGAAAGGATGAACATGACACTAATGGAAAAAGCAAGGAACATGCTCAACGGTGCCGAGTTAGGACATGAATTATGGGCAGAGGCAGTGGGTACAACATGTTACCTGGTCAATCAATCACCTTCATCAATGTTGGATGATAAAACTCCACACGAGGTATGGACTGAAAAGAAACCCTCTCTTCAACATCTTAGAGTGTTTGATTGTGATGCTTGTGTACATGTTCCAAAGGAAAATAGGAGTAATCTAGATAAAAAGGTTGAAAAGTGTATCTTTATTGGTTATAAAGATGGTGTGAAAGGTTATAATATTTGGAACCCAGATACCAAGAAGACTGTTTACAGTTGAGATGTTGTTTTCAGAGAGGTAAAAGATATTTCCAAACAGGAATTCCTACTAAGGCCAGAAGAACCTGAGGAAATAGAGCTTGAGTTGGATGATGCAAAATTTGAATCATATGAAGAAGATGAAGAAGAAAAAGAAGAAGAACCTCATACCCCAGTATTGAGGAGATCAGTGAGAGAAAGAAGACAACTAGAAAGGTATAGTCCACCTGATTTTCTTTCCAATTTTTCTTTATCTATTACTGATGATTATCCCAAAACTGTCAGGGAAGCAGTGAATTCATAGGATAGTAAACTCTGGAAGAAGGCCATGGTTGAAGAAATGGACGCCTTGGATAAGAATGAGGCATGGGATATAGTTGAGTTGCCAACTGGAAGAAAATCTGTTGGTAGCAAATGGTTGTTTAAGAAGAAAGCTTAATGCAGAAGGAAAAGTGGAGAAATACAAAGCTCGGTTAGTATCAAAAGGTTATTCCCAGGTAGAGGGAATTGACTTTGGTGAGATTTTTTCTCTTGTTGCTAAGTTAACTTCTATTAGATTTCTTTTATCTATTGCTACTGCTTTTGATCTTGAAGTGGAACAGATGGATGTGAAGACAACATTCCTACATGGGGATCTGGAAGAAGAAATCTACATGAAGCAACCATAAGGCTTTGTAGTGAAGGAAAAGAAAGAGCTAGTATGTAAGCTAAAGAAGTCACTATATGGTCTAAAGCAATCACCTAGGATGTGGTACCAAAAGTTTGGCACATACATCCTTGGATTGGGATTTGTGAGAAGCAGGGATGATCACTATGTATATTCCAAGCAGGTTGGTAATCACTTCATGTATGTAGTGTTGTATGTTGATGACATGTTGTTGGTAGGAAATAACATGGATGTTATCAAGGAGGTGAAATTGCAACTATCCTCCAAATTTGACATGAAGGATCTTGGTGTTGCTAACTTCATTCTGGGAATGGAGATTAAAAGAGATCGTGCAAACATGAAACTCTAGTTGAATCAGAGAAAATATGTTGAGATGATATTGCAGAGGTTTAATATGCATGGAAGTAAACTGGTCAAGGTTCCTATTCCTATAGGTGTAAAGTTATCTGCAGATCAGTGTCCCAAGACACAGGAAGAAGAAGAGGACATGTCCCATGTTTCGTATGCTAGTGCAATTGGAAATTTGATGTATGCAATGGTATGTACTAGACTGGACATTGCACATGCAGTGGGATTTTTGAGTAGGTATATGTCTAAACCAGGGAAGGAGCATTGGACAACAGTAAAGAGGGTCTTCAGGTATTTACGTGGCACTACCAATTATGGATTGTGCTACCATGGAAGACCAGGATTGGACAGAGTGGTGGACATGCATGGCTTTGTTGATGCAGACTGGGCTGGAGATATGGATCACAGAAGATCTACAAGTGGGTATGTGTTTAACCTATTTGGAGGATCAATCAGTTGGATGAGCAAAAGACAGGTTGTAGTGGCACTCTCAACTATAGAAGTTGAATACATGGCAGCCACTCATGCGAGCAAGGAAGCAGTATGGTTACAGAGATTGTGTTCAGGTATTGGGTTGGTACAACAAGCAATGCGATTATATTGTGACAGTCAGAGTGAAATCTTCCTGGCAAAGAACCCAACTTATCATTCGAAGACAAAGCATATTGATGTTCAGTATCACTTTGTGAGAGACATGGTTGAGGAAAAGAAGGTGTTGCTGGAAAAGGTTGAGACTTTGAAGAATGTTGCATATTCATTGACAAAGTATGTGAGCACAGAAAAGTTCTCTTGGTGTAGAGTAACAATGGGCATTGTTGACTATATAATCCCGTGGACTCCTGGATGCAAAGAAAACAACAAGTGGGAGAATGTTGGGTATGTATTATATTCTTTGCATGTGTGTGTGTGTGGGTGCGTCAGATTCGACAACTGCGTCTGACGATTTTGCTATTTTTAGCGGTTTTCTAAATTAATCCCGAATTAAGGGATTAGGGTTTTGGTATCTACGGAATACCTAAAAACATTGTATATATATTGTATGGTGAATGGTGAAATTAATACAATGAAGCTTTGAAAGGTTTACTCCTGGTTAAGGGTTTCCGGTATAAATCTTTGTGTACTATGTGTATGAGCCATTGATTAATTTCTATTTTGCTTAAGAATCTATATGCATTTCTTTACTTCACAGGTTTAAAACTTACACTCAATGGGGTGAACCATCATCAAGGGGATCCATGCTATCTCCAAGTGACATGTCAAGCTCATAGGTGCAATTGATCCATATTTTATGAGTAGAACGAAATGAATACAGATTATTAACAGGTGCTTAACACAAAATAATAGAGATACAATAAAATTGGTTTTCTATTCAATAACAAATAAGTTGAAACTATAAAATGCAGCGGAAACAAGCTTGTTGGAATGGTGGCGACTTATCTATGAGAAGAGACGTGACAGGAGCGTGCATTCGCCAGAAGAAGGTTACAATGAGGCTCTGAAGGCCTTTTTACAATAAGAAAGAATGATAAAAACCATAGACATCCAAAAACCTAACCCTAGGAGATGAAGTGCCAAAAGTCATGTGGGCCCCGTTTGGGTAAGTTAGTACATCAACTTCCCGGGGTCGTAACTTTTGCACACGATCTCCGTTTTAGGCGTGTGATAGCCCGTTGGAAAGGTATCATCGAGGAGATTCATTTTTGGGGATCAATCATGCCTTTGGATATCATTGAGGAGATCGATCCTGAAAAACCTTCATTTAGGCCCTCAAAATGGCCCCAAAAGTTAAAACTGCTAAAAATAGTAAATTGCCAAAATTGTCAAAAAATTATTTTGAGCCAGTTGGAAAAGGTGGGTGGCCACCGATATCCATCTGGATCAATCCTCCTTCCTTAGGAAGCAATGGTCTCCATTCCGTTGAGGTCCCCCATCAGATGAGGAAATTTTTGCTGAACTTGGCCCCGGGTGAGCCACTTGCCTTGGTGCAGGAGTTGCCCTGCTTTGACGACTCGATAAAGCTGGATCCTTTGTTGTCGAGTGCCCTTGATCTGTCTATTCACAATATGATCATTGGATGCCTGTTGTTTGCATTCAGGGTTGAGCTCTGTTGGTGTTAGTTGTTCTGCTACTTCTGAGGTGTCCAATAATGGTGGGAAATAAGGGCGAAGGAGATCCACGTTGAACACTGGGTGTAGGCCAAGGAAAGGAGGAATGTTGAGCTCAAAAGAATTATCCCCCACAGCCTTGGTGATAGTGTACGGCCCATAACGAAGAGGGCCAAGCTTCCGATGGGGTCATGTAAGGCGTTCTTTCTGCAAGTGCAACCAAACTTTGTCGCCCACCTGAAACTTATGTGGTACCCGATGTTGATCATGGCGTTGTTTGTACTTGTCATTAGACTTATGTAGGATATCCTGAACCTATTGGCGGATGTGATGGATCCGCTCAATGAACCGGGTGGCTTTGTCAGCTTCAGTTGGAGCAGGAGATGAGTCGGTCGAGGTGACCGCAAGAGGAAGTGCAACATCTATGGGACCCATTGGTTGGAATCCCAACCCTACTTGAAAGGGGATGTGGCCGGTTGAGCTATGCAGGGTTCGGTTGTATTTATGTTGGACATAGGGAAGGATATCATCCCATGTGCGAGGGTGCTTTGAATTATACATGCGAAGGATATGCACAATCATTCAATTTACAACCTCGGTTTGGCCATTTGTCTAGGGGTGGAAGGTCGTGGATTTGGTGAGCTTGGTGTCCAATAGTGACCAGAGGCTTGACTAGAATGTGCTGAGAAATCGACTATCCCGATCTGAGACAATGGTTTGTGGGATTCCAAAATGTACCTAGACTCGTTCAAAGAAGAGCTTGGCAGTGGCCTCTGCTGTGATGCTTTTCTTGCAGGTAACCATAATCGCCATCTTACAAAAGTGATCAACAACCACAAAAACACAGTCATTTCCCCGCTTGGTGGATGGGAGGCCCGACATGTAGTCCATTGAGATGGATTCCCATGGCTTGTCAGGAGTGGGAAGAGGGGTGTACAGGCCCTGTTTCTTAGTGGTCGGTTTGGCAATAGTGCAGGCAGTGCAAGACCTGATATACTTGCTGACCTCCTGTCGAAGTTTCGGCCAGTAGAAATGTTTCTGCAACATCGCCACTGTCTTTTCGACGCCGAAGTGTCCTGCCACCCGACTGTAGTGGGCTTCCCAGATCATCTTTTCCCACTCACTTGATGGAACACAGATATGGCCCAAACGACACAACAACCCATCCTGAAGATGGAAATTATCGACAACTGCGTTTGCACCCAACATTTGGTAGGTGGTGGCGAAGTTAGGGTCTGTCTCATAGAGTTGGGGCCATCCAGATGTCTCATGGCCGCAAGAATTTAGCACTGTGGTGAGTTCCGCGACTGGCGGTCTGCTGAGGAAACCAACGACGCGATTGGTGCTTCCTTTTTTATATTTGATGTTGAGGTGGAATTGCTGCAAGTATGTGGACCACTTTTGATGACGATCATTCTGCAATTTTCCCGATGTCTGCATGAACTGCAGTGGATTATGGTCAGTGTGGATCATGGTCTCCTTCCCAAGAATGTAATGTCTCCATTGGCGGCATGCTTTCACAATGGAGTACATTTCTTTGTCGTAAGTAGGGTACTTACAGACAATATATGTCAGTGTCCCACTATGATAGGCCATTGGGTGGCCGTGCTGAGTGAGAACGGTGCCCACAGCATAGTCTGAAGCATCTGTCTCGATCTCAAAAGGATGTTGCAGGCTTGGTAGTGAAAGTATTGGGGTTGAGCACAAACACTGCTTCAAATCATCGAACGCTTGTTGTTGGGACTGGCCCCACGCAAATTTTTCCTTACCACCACTCCTATTTATTTGGCTGAGGGCCCATGGAATATGGGAGAAACCCAACACGAACCTGTGGTAGAAATTGGCAAGGCCCAAGAAGCTCCGAAGCTCAGTGAGTGTTGTTAGGGCTGGCCAGTCACGGATGACTTGGATCTTGGCTGGATCCACATGTACGCCATGCTGATCAATGATGTAGCCCAGGTAATGGACCCTGTCCATGCCGAAGGAGCATTTTTCCAAGTTGGCGTATAGCTTGTGCTGTCGCAGGGTGTGCAGAACCTGCTGAATATGTTGCAAGTGTTCGACCCTAGTCTTGTTGTAAATTAGAATGTCATCCAGACATACGACTACAAAAGTATTGGTGAATGGTCACAGGATATCGTCCATCATCCTCATGAAAGTGGCTGGAGCATTTGTCAAACCAAAGGGCATGACCAACCATTCAAAAAGGCCTTCCTTTGACTTGAAGGAAGTCTTCCATACATCTGTCTATTCTATCGGGACTTGGTGGTAGCCAGACTTCAGATCAATATTACTGAAGTATTTGGCCCCCATGAGTTGATCAAGGAGGTCATTGATTCGGGGAATCGGGTACCGGTTTCTGACTGTGATTTTATTCAGAGCTCAATAATCAATACAGAGTCGCCAGGTCCCATCTTTCTTCTATACCAGCACGATTGGGCTCCCGCAAGGTGATGAGCTAGGGCAGATGTGCCCCTTGTGGAGTAGTTCTTGGATTTGTCGCTTGATCTCCTCATTCTCTAACAAAGAGCGATGATAGACTGGCCCATTGGGTAGCGGTGCGCCAGGGGTCAGATCGATGGGGTGCTTGACCTGGCAATGCAGAGGTACCCCTGTAGGTGAGGAGAAGATATCTGAGTATTCTTCCACGACCTTATCTACTTGCTTCTGTTGTGTGGAGAGGTCGGCCGCAGAGACCCTGGACATGGTTGTGATCTTTCGCTTATTCTGAGAGCGAATCACGAAGAAGACAAACTTCCCCGTTTGAGAGATGACCTTCCTTCATTGCTTAGCAGAGATCAAGGAAATAGCACTAGGTGGGATTGCCTCGGGTATCCTGTACAATTTCCTGTTCAAAGTAATAATAACACTACGAGGCCTAGACTCATATACAACATGACGTTTCCATAAATAAGGTTGGCCCAAAAGAACATCACAAACTTCGAGAGGAGCAACATCACACAATACCTCGTCTTTGAAGGGTTTGATGTCGTACGACAGTCGACACTATTGGCTGACGTGGAGATCGCTTCCTTGGCGAAGCCATCCAATGGTGTATGGTTGTGGGTGCAGCGTTGTTGGCAGGGCCAGCCGCTTGACGACCTTTGCTGAGATGAGGTTCTTTTGGCTACCGCTATCAACGATGAAGTGCAGCGGGGTGCCTTTTACCCACATCTGTGAATAGAAGAGGCGCTCTCCTTCTCTTGGCTCGTCTGGTTCACCAGGCTGGAGCTTGGTGGTAGCAATGGTCGCATTGGGTTCCACGTCAATGATACGTCTTCCCCTTTCTGGTTCTGGCTCAGAGTCATAATTTTCATCTGATTCAGAGACTTTCACTTCGACCACCAGCGACTGCTTTGAGCGGCAGTCAACAGTGTTATGCCAAGGGATCTTATGGAAGTCACATCACTTCCCGGTATCTTTCTTTGTCTTTCTGGTGTCCTTCTTTGCTTACGGCTTGGACTGGTTGTCCTGATGTTGTCCATCTTTGCTCTGTCCTTTGTTCAATGGGTTGGGTCTGCCCTTTCCTGGATTTTGTTGTTATGGGTTCCCATGCCCCAATTGTCGCGTCTTTTGTTTGAGCTTCTGCTCGATTTTGACGGCATATCGGTAGGCCGCACCCAAGGATGAGATGTCCAGAAATTCCATTTCGGTCTGGATGTATCTATGCAGAGCACCGCGATACTTGAGCACTAGATGTCGCTCTGAATCTTTGATACCCAACTTGGTGCGCAAGGTATGGAAGATATTTGTGAAATCTGGCACTGCTTGGTCTCTTTCTTGCCGCAGTGTGGTCCATTTGGTATACAGGTCGTCATAACTTCCGACAGGGTAGTATTGTTCCTTAATAGCATCCCTGAAGGATTCCCAGGTGGTCGTGACTGAAAATAATGAGGTTTCCTCTGTTTCCTTTTTCTCACGAAAAGTTTCCCACCAATCTTTGACATGGGGAACGGCTTTGAGGAGCGCAAAAGTAATCTTTTCTTTATTCGAAAAGTTATGGACAAAAAAATACCCTTCTAGTAGATTCAACCACTTGTCTACATCATCTGCATCTATCTGACCTTCAAATATAGGAATATCGAAGTTTATTTGTACCTTGAAGGGGGCAGTGCCTCCGTTCGAAGAAGATGTGTCGCCTGTTGGTAGCCACCGAAGGATTTGCGCGAAACTATCCATCATCTCATTCCTCTGTTGCGTGAGGGCTTCCTCAATCAACAGTTTGGAAGGATCTCCTGTCCCGTCATCTTTCTTTTCTCCTGCCATGGGAGGTCACTTGGGTGTGCGAGAGCTTCTTTCCTCAAGAGAAACAAGCTCGAGACCAAACTCTTTGTACTCCGACCTCGTTGGGGACATGCATTAAGACGACAAGGAGCAGACCGCTCTGATACCACTGATCCGTATTTTATGAGTAGAACAAAATGAATACAGATTATTAACAGGTGTTTAACACAAAATAACAGAGATATAATAAAACTGGTTTTCTATTCAATAACAAATAAGCTGAAACTGTAAAATGCAGCGGAAACAAGCTTCCTGGAATGGTGGCGGCTTATCTTTGAGAAGAGATGTGACGGCAGCGCGCATTCTCTAGAAGAAGGTTACAATGAGGCTCTGAAGGCCTTTTTACAATAAGAAAGAATGCTAAAAACCCTAGACATCCAAAAACCTAACCCTAGGAGATGAAGCGCCAAAAGTCACGTGGGCCCCGTTTGGGTAAGTTAGTACATCAACTTCCCAGGGTCGTAACTTTTGCATACGATCTCTGTTTTAGGCCTGTGATAGCCCGTTGGAAAGGTATCGTCGAGGAGATTCATTTTGGGGGCTCAATCATGCCTTTGGCTATCATTGAGGAGATCGATCCCGAAAAACCTTCATTTAGGCCCTCAAAATGGCCCCGAAAGTTAAAATTGTTAAAAATAGTAAATTGCCAAAATTGTCAGAAAACTGTTTTGAGCCAGTTGGAAAAGGTGGGTGGCCACCGATATCCATCTGGATCAACAATTTTCCTAGATCCAAAGTGAAACATCCATGGTCCAAGAGGTGATGGAGGGTGTCAAGAGGTATGCCAAGTCATCATATGGTTCAACACTCATAATCAAGGCTCCAATGTCCTCTAGATGGTGTCTAACATCCTCCATGAAGTGTGGGAGAAACATCATCAACGTCGTCCAAAGGATACTGTCTAAGGTGCATCATCATCAAGCAGGGGCTCAAAGAATCAAGTCAAACCAACCATCATGGATACAAGAGTCAATATAACATAAAAAAGTGAGTCATGTTTTAACGTAAAAGACACATAAGTATATCACATTTGGTACCTTCTTCAACCTTCACACTAGATTATGAATTTATGCAATTTGCTAAGTTTAAGTATAGGAGGACCATCATAGAACCCTATTAGGTGTGCTAGTACCCACATAGAGGAGTATTTCCCAAGAAACCAATCAAAGTTTCTTGGGAAATACTCCTCTACTTGGGTATTGACACACCTAAGTGTGTCCTGAGTTCATAGCTCAAGTGGTTGGGTAGCATGTTGTTATCCTCCCCACCCAGGTTCAATTCCCTCAAAGTGGACATGATGGCTCGTTGTGATAATGATAGAAGGGTAGACAACCCCTGTGATTGAGGTTCCACTCTGGTGGGATTTGGGATACCTCAGACCTTTCTAAGTCACAAGTGTTTGGTATATCTAGCTTGCGGGGTATTGGATACACCCTTGGGTTATAGTCGTAGCCAATAGGATTTATCTCGGGCTTGCCCAGATCAACCCTATGAGTTACGGATTCTCGTGGTTAAAGAAAAACAAACCCATCAAAGTGTAAGTGCAATTGAATGGTATGAATTGGGGTTTACTTCATTGTCATGGTGCCATTGACATGCAAGGCCACGTGTGATTTTCATCTCCATGAACGCTTTTGTAGAGGGAGCGCTTAATGAATTGATTTACCCTTTCCTCAACACTGTTTCTTTCCACCCCTTATATTTCCTTTTGATATTCATTTATTTGCCTTGCAATCCCCTTCTTAATGTTTATTAATTTCATTGAATTAGGGGTCATGATATTCAAGTAAGTCTTTTCTTTAGATATGCATCCATTGCATTAGGACTTGGGGTGATGGCCTCATAGAGAGGGGGTAGAGCTCAAGCTTACTTGGATTTTGATTTATCATTCATAGCCATTATTATCCTTTTGCATTTTGAATTTATAACATGCTCTTTCCATTGTTGTTTACAATTGCATGAACCTCGGGAATTCAAAACCCTTCTTCTCATAGGAGGATGAAGTACATACATCTTTGGGATACATGTAACAACCAATCCCAAAAGATAGGACAACGAAAGAAAAATAGATGGAAAGAGTTAAGTAAGGAAGGGCATAGGTACATTACCCCTATTAAGGCATCCCAATAGTACCCATTTTCCCCAAGAATTACAACACTTGACTATAATACATATGATGACCACCAATGTGAAACAAGGAGAAAAGGCATAAATTCCAAGCATCATGTTTCATTATCTGAATTTAACATGTTAGTACCTAAATTTGCAGTGTCACAATTTTGACCTTTGACCAAGATATCAGATTTGGTAACACATGTGACATTTTTGAAGAGAGGGGTGCTACCGAAAGCATTTCCTTTTTATAACACACATTTCTGTAGCACATGATATGACTTGATCTTCAACCTAACAAAGTTGTTAGAAGCTTGGCTTCTAATGTTTTTTACAAAAAAATATTGGGCTTTTAAGGCCAATCTCCAATTCGACTGCAAGGTAACCACCGAGCCCAAATATCAAACCCAAGAATTGACAACACTTATATCGAGCTCACCTTGGCTTTTGTTATCTTTGGAGTTAAATAAAAAAATTATTAGTTTAAAATTATTTGTTAAAGTTTGGTCAAAATTGTTTCATTTTTCTTACACCAAACTTTTCGAATCACAAATGAAAGTCGAACTCACACCACCACATCATATAAGTCTCAAGTATTAAGTCGCGTTCAACTTGAGTGTCAAGTAACTTGAGAGCAAGAGAGAACGCCCCCGGTTCAAACCCCAACTAAACGCGCTCGAAGGTTCCCCTGGTACACAAAAAAAATAAATGTGAAACCACCATCCAATCACAGGGGAAGCTACAATGTGCTAGCAAGTGTCTAAATGATGCGCCAATAACTGTCGATTTCATACACAAAGACCTCGAATCGGCGATTGGATTGATCATAACACCTCCACAAGATCCAATTGCGAATGTACAAACTACTAGAAGCAGAGAAAACGCAGCAATTTCAGGCAGTAGATTTCGAGCGCATTTTCCAGGCAAATTAAGAGAAATTTTAAAAAACCACAACATGGGTTTTTCGCAGAATGGCCTCAATTAGGCGTCAAGAGAGAAGATTGGAAAAATTGCGAGCAGATTGAGAGATCTCTCTGTTCCTGTGATGGGTATTCGCCCAGATTTAGTGTGCATGGTCAGATCTGCAAAATTCCAAATGCATATGCGGCCTATTCATGAAGACCAACCACATCATATGCTAAGGAGCACTCTAGTGAAAAAGTAATGTATCCTATTTTGGTTTTTGCAGTGTTAAATATGGATATGAGACGTTTCGTGTTTAGAGGCAGAATTTTTGCATTCAACGACACAGGTGATAGAGTACTTGGAAAATTTTGATAACATGCATCAGATCCACTTCTTCAGGAAGTCAATTTGCATTCAGTTCCAGATTCAATGGAAGAAAATCAACATGATATAGACCAGTGACAGATTTCAAGGAAAGCTTATCCAGATTTCTTGCAATGATTCGAGATTTCATTTATTTTTAGTTTATTATTAGATAGTTGTTCCACAAAGTTCGTAACAGTTGGTTAATGTATCTGCTATTTAAATTATCTTTTTGAATGTATGATAGGTGGGGGGGCTCATTGAAGAAACATTTTTTCCTGTGTAACTTTCATATATTTTTATCAACAAGAATATTTCCATGTTCAGAGATCAATCTTTTTGTGGGTTCGACTGTGAACTCTTATCTTTTATGTATTTCTTATTTGAATGCAGTGATAATTCTTGCAATGCATTAATTATATTTTTGGTTGCAGATCTGATAGCAATAAGATTTATCGTGATTCTCATGTAACTGATTATCTGTATTCTTATATCTGTTTCTGAATTGGAACTGTGTTTTAATTCTGGATATCTTCTTGTGTATGTATAGATATTAGCCTATTATCTATAACTTATTTTTCAATCTATCTTACTTTCATGAATTGTGTTTAACCTTTCAAGATGCATGCCTTTGAACCTATGTAATATTGCTTGTTATTATGAACATGTTTATCTTTCACATAAGTTTTTCCAAATCTTCATGACCTACTAAACCACACCAATCAACCCAAAACGTGATTTCAACAAGTGAGGTGCCCTAGCTCTATCTATTTGCAGTCTAGTGCAGACTTTAGGGATAACATCTTTTAGGTGTCGTTGCCGGGGATGGAGGAACGAAGTCATTTTTCCCCTGGAGAACGACAATGACCGGCTCTAGTTTTTTATAGTGAACAAGGATTAGGCACTGAAGTTTGACTGTAGATCATTCACCTGGCGACTCCATGACTGAAGAATCCAGTGGCGAATCCACAGTTTCAATATGTTAGATCCTTGAATGGTTGCTATTTTGGCTCGAAGGTTTGCACCTTTTGATTTCTCAGTTATTCCTGGTTTTCCTAATGTTGTCCCTATCGTGGATGAGTGGGGATATTGTCTTCCTAAATTTAGAGAAGATAAAGATGATAATCTTGTTGATCATTTATTGAATTCCATGAAGTCATGCATCGAATGGGTATACATCATGAGGATGTGTTAATGAGAATGTTCATGTACTTGCTAGATGGTGATGCATGCCAATGGTACCTATCTCTTTCCTTCTAGCATATCTTCCTTGAAAGAGTTTCATGCATCATTTAATCATCATTATAAAAAGTATTTTCCAACTGAGTCTCTTTTTGAAAATTGTTGTGAGGAATTCGAAGCATACATCCAACATGTAGTAAGTAATTCTTCTGATTATGAGGATGAAAGAGATGTTTCTATTCGAGAAATGGAAGAAGAATCATATGAATCCTTCTCTAGTTCTTTAGTCTTGAAAGCATATTCTATTGATTTCCTTGATAAAGATGTTGACAATAATACTCTAGATGCATTTGTCATTGTCTCAAATGTTTCTAGTAGTTATGAATGTGATGAAATTGTTACTTCAAACCTTGATGAAGATCATCCAATTTATGATGAGTATCCAGATGATTTGGAGCAATAATTTTCTGAATCAACACATGTGAAATTTCTGAGCAAAGACTCTGTATATGACAACTACGAAATAGATTTTTGGGAAGGAAGTGAAGGGGATAAGGAGTTAGAAGAGTAGTTCACACAAATTTCTTCTTCACCAACTATTGAGAAGACGTTTCAAGAAATTACCGAGCCTACGTTTTCCATTCTTGAATCATAATATGAAGGAAACAATAAATAAAATGAGGTCAGCATAGTTGATGATTTCAAAAATAAGAGAGGTAATTCCCAGTTTTCTTCTTCTTCACTTTCAATGTTTCAAAATCAGGAACTTGATATCATCCATGGATCAGAGATTCCACATGGACAACCTATTCCTAAAAAAGAAGATGAGGTATTTACCTTCTGTCAGATTGTCTCTTCTTGTGCTTTTTATGACCCTGTAGCAAGTTACATGGAGTCAAAATGCAATGATAAATCTTTCATATTTGACCTCATAAAGGAAAATTTTCAGATTTGTAAGTATGTCTTCTTAGATTATCATCTTTTGTACTTTTTGGCTTCTTTAGTATTATCTATGTTAAAAATGGGAGCAAAATTCAGTGAGTTAATGAACTTCTTGATTGGTTAAATTGGAAATTTTCTTATACTTGAAAAGAAGTTTCCGATTGGTTAGTGTAAAAGTTGTACATAAATAAGCTCGCTTCCCGAGCATTTGGTTTTCAAATTGGTGTGATATAGAGTAGACTGACTGAATAAAGATTCCATGGCCCAATGGAGACACTGGTACAAAGCCATTTCAGTTTGCAGTTTGGTATTTTAGCATGCCTTTGAACCTATGGAATATTGCTTGTTATTATGAACAAGTATAGCTTTCACATAAGTCTGTCCAAATCTTCATGATCTACTAGACCACATCAATAAACCCAAAAACATTGCAACAACTGAGGTTCCCTAGCTCTGTCTATTTGCAGTCTAGTGCAGAGTTTCGGGATAACAACAATTACCATCTCAGCTGGCGGTAATGTGCCTATCACATCTTTGAATTTATGCACCTTTTCCTATGCAACTTGGATATTCTGATTGATCTCTTGTTTCCCCTTATCCTCACTGAGTTGTGCCCAAATTCCCATAGTCTTTGTATAGAGTTGAGTGCACTTTATTGCTAGAGTATTTATACTTTCCACCATTCTTGTCACATTTTTCTCCCTTGTATCCCTCTTTTCAGGTGGAGTGCTTGGTGTCACGCGAACTTCTAGATCAACTATTCGTGCACACGAGCCCATAATGGATTCACTTATCTTCGTGACTTGATCTTCCACCTGGGCCTCCTTCTCTGTCTTCACCTCTGGGAATTCTTGATATACCTTTTGGAATGTCTGTTGCATTCTTCCTACCTTCTACGCAAGCTCATCGCACTCTTGTTTAACTTTGTTGTATTCCGCCTCTAATGCGACATTCTCTGTCGTAACCTTCACTAATTCATTGAATGTATTCTTTGTGCGCACGTTCAACTCTTGCGTTGCGTTCATCTGTAATTCCTTCAATAAATCCTTTGTCAGTTGTGATAGCACTAAGTCAATGTGACCTAGTGCCCTGGCCTATTCTTTCATTTCTATCGTGGGGAAATCGACTGCCCCTGTATCTAACTTAATAATTCTTCGTTCTCCTGCAACTGCTAAGGACTAGGAGATTGTTGGCCCTACCTCTCCAGTCTTGGTAATGCTTGTTGTTGGTTCCTTCTCCATCTGTCTCCCTGACGTGATGTTTGTTGCTTCCAATAGTTGTCACAATTCTGCCATATGTTCCTGCATGCGTATGTTCATCTCTTCTTGTTGTTCTGTTGCGCACTGAAACGTGTCGTCAGTGACTTCTTTTACTTGGTCGCCTATATTCTCCAAATCGTCCTTGGTTAAAGCTTGGATAGCCACTTCCTTAATGGATTTGCGCTCCAACCATTGTTGTCCAGGTCTTCTTTTCTATGGCTACTTTCTCTTCCTATCATGGCACGATGCTATCTGTTGAGTAGTTTACTTTCGGTCATTTCCTCTATCTTGTTCATCTCCTTCTTCTTCATTCTCATCGACCTTGTGTATTTTTGGGTTTTTATTTTCTGATGGCCTTGTCTCTGTTGGTGGAATCCTCCACTCATCATCCCAATCGACCATAATGTGGCCCATATCGTCTTCCATCAATCCGTATTGTGTTGGAAATCACTGTTGGTTTGGGTCCTTCTTTGCTTGCACATACATGTGGTGGTGGCCTGCCTTGAAGCGCGCCACTTTCTTGTATGCCTTGACCACTTGAGGGGGTATGTGTGGTGTCCATTGTATGTTGTGTTTGATAGTTTCCTTGTAAATATAGAATGTGACATTACTATCCATTTGACGCACCTTATGTGTAGTATACCAAAGGTTCTGATAACACGCGACTAAACAAGGCTTCTCCTTGACTCCCAAAAATTAAATGTCTTCTGACTCTCTCCAAGATGATAATGCAATTGGAATTAGTAACCAGAAGTAGTGGAACTCGATCCCCTTGTCTTGTGCTTCCTCATAATCGATCAAAAATTGGTTTAACAAAAATGTTTCCCAGTTCATTTGGATGTCCTCGATACATCGTTATGCTACTGCTATGACCGCTACTGGCACTTGATTGTTTTTCACTTCCTTAATAACTTACAGGCTAGGGTTTGCGTTACAAACCTTACCGTCGAGTCGTAGATGCTTGCAACATCCAATCCACACTATCCACAAAATGTATGGAATTTCTCTTTCATGCTCTTAGAGAGAGTCATTTCATTCTTCTTGTAAAAATCAATGATGTTGGGTCCTCCCCTTGTGGTGGAAGACCTGTAATGCACACTATTAAATCAATATCAATGTACACTGGCCTCTCAAGCCACATGTATCCCTCATGCACACAACTTAGTATCATTTTTACACACACATTGATCTCCTGGCTCCATCCAAAATGCGGTATGTCGAACAGGTTTAGAAGTCCTTCTTTTTGCAACCCCCTAGCCCACGCTTGTAGCTCAATGACTATCATATGAGTCTCGAAACTAATGGAATTTATCAATAACTTGTTGGGTACTATCTTTGGAAACTTCTTTTCATTGGTGATATCATGGTCCGCATACTTTAGCGTTGGTATCAACCCTAACATATCCCCTTCCACAATGACTCCCTCTGGAATCAGTGGTTCCACTAGCGGGTACTTTTAATCCTTGTGTAAGTTGAAGTGCTTCGCAGATGGATTTCTTGGTGGGATATAATCCTTGGGGAATATTTCTACTAATAATGATGCTTCCTATGTCTCTTCTACTACCGACGGTGTTGCGGGTTGACCACGCAGTTTCTTCAGTACTGATGTTGACGCTCCTGCTACTTTTGGTGGTGCCATCTTCTTCTGTGACTGGTGCTCTGTAAATCTGTTCTAAACTTTGGCTTTGTATATTCAACTCTTTATCCCCGACTCTAAAAATTGGCTCTATATGAAAAATATAACTGACAATTATCTTCCCTCGTTGGGCCTTTGCGTGCTTTTATACTGCATTGCCAGTTGTAGCTTCCTTTCGCGCCTAAACTTTCCATCTAATCCACTAGTGGTTGACATTCATTACCTACTTTAATTATCCATTACTCCCTATCTTTGGTGAATTCTTCATTCAATTCAACAATCTATCAAGATCTTCTGCATTTAATGTTACGTAGCGCAACTACTTTGTTGTCATGGTAGCTCTTTACTACACATCCCGTCATGGATTGTCTTAAATGCCCTTAGCTGTCATCTACACTATCTCATCTCTCTACGTGATCTCTTCCTTCTCCGTAATCTCTTCTCTTTGCGTGATCTTGCTTCCTTCATCTATGCGTTCTTCTACTCTCTTCTTTCTCTTCCGCGATAATTTCCTGCTCTTCCTCTTTACCTGCTAACCCTAACTTCTTGGACTTATCAACTTTCGACTTCTTCCATGAACCATTTTTGTACTTTTTCATGTTTTACTTGATTTTTCTTTCTTTTTTCTTCCTTTTCTTACTATAGAACACTATGATACAAGGTAGTCTACACAACTCCTCTAGTGTGCGAAAGGACAATCTCCCCTTAACATTTTCAGTTGAGTCCCATTCACTTGTCCTTCCATGACTTGTACATCGAAATGTTCTAACTGGAAAAAAAATTGTGTCAGTCACATATCTGATCACATATGGCCCTAGCTAGTGCTTTCTGAACTTTCTTGGGTGTTGTAAGAACTTACTATCATAGAGAAGTACTAGATATCCTATCTGGAACTTCTTCTACTTGATGTGTCTATCATGCCATGCCTTTTCATGTGCCTTCTGTACTTGCTGATGGAACCCTTCAATAAATGTATCTTCCTCTAACACCAATAATTGTGATAATATTTCTTCTACTGTGTTAGAGTCCGTAAGGTCTATCATTTAACAATGCACATGCTTGGTACAAGAAACTCCATCGGCATGACTGCTTCCTGACCATATGTTAATATAAAGGGTGTATGTCTTGTCAGCTTCTTACATGTAGTTATATAAGCCCAAAGCACTGTCGGGATCCTTAAATCTTAGTCATCCCGTCCTACGTTGCACACCTTGGTCAATGCATTCTCCAATATCTTATTGAAGGCCTCCACAATTACATTAACTTGCAGGTGATATGGAGTGCTCTTCTGGTGCTGAATATGGAAATATTTTGTTAATGATGCAATTGTCTTTCTCAAAAAGTAAGTCCCCTGGTCGCTCATCAGTACTTTAGGACACCCAAACCTTGTAACTACGTTCTCGAATAAGAATTGTGCAGCTATCTCCGTGCTGCAATCTGTAACTATTTCTGCCTCTGCCCTTCTTTTCAAGTAGTCTGTCGTGGTAATTATGTACCTGGATCATGTTCTCCTCATTGGTGGATTAATCGGTCTGACAAAATCCACTTCCCATTTTTCAAACACCTGCAAGGTAACTTGTGGATTCAAAGACATCTCATCCCTTCGTGACACTCTTCCTATTCTCTGGAAAACATCGCAACTTTGAAAATATTCCTTCACATCTTTATGGATGGTAGGCCACCATAGCCCTTCCTGTAAGATCTTCTGTGTTGTAGCCTTTCCTACATAATGACCTCCTGCAATTCCATCATGCGCCTCTGTGAGAATCATCGGTCTCTCATGCTCTAACACACATCGTCGTAGTATCCCATCGATTCCCAACTTGTATAAATTTCCTACGATCAACTCATAGTCTGCTACTTTAACCACAAGCTGCTTCTTTTGTGCTACTGTCATATTGGATGGGGCCATTCCTGTGCTAAAATGTTGAACAATTTCTGCAAAATGTCATCTACCATTTGAACTGATAATGAATTCACATCTGGTAAACTATCATCTAGGTTCCCTGCATCTTCTCCTATCAGTATCCATGAAAAATGGTCTGGTCATGCATTCAGTTTTCTTGTCTTCACAATAAATTCAAAATCATACTCCTGTCACAACAATAACCATCTGCAGATTCTCCCCCCCAACATTGGCTTGTTCACTAGATATCTAAGTGCATAGTGGTCTATATACATCTTGAAATGGGACCCCAACAAATAGTGTCTGAACTTCTACAAGGCATACACCATTTCCAAGCCTTCCCATTTTATCATCGTGTAATTCTTCTTAGCAGTCGACAACTTCCTACTAGTGAAAGAATTTGGATGATCTAACTCTCCCTCTCATAGCTGGGCTAACACTGCACCAAGTGCTATCGACGATGCATCCACATGAACGTGAAATTATTTCTTCCAATCCAGGAACACCAGAATTGGTGTAGTTACTAAATTCTATTTCAATATGTCCAGATTCTTCTGGCACTCTTCATTCCACTGAAACTTAGCTTCTTTCTTCAATAACTTCTCCATTGGAGCGGTAATCTGTGCATATCCTTTAATAAATTTCTTGTGATATCCGGTATATACCAAAGTTGTTCTCAACTATCTCACTAATTCATGCGGTGGAAAATTAACAATTACTTCTATCTTGGCAGGATCAACTAACAAACCCTGCTTGAATACCATATGACCTATCAATATCCCAAATGGTGCGCAGAAAATACATTTCTTCAAATTTAACGAAATCGGATATTGTTTACATCTATCAAGCATCAACCTTAGAGTTTCTATGTGATATTTCAATAGGCTAAAGATAGTCCAATCATATAAGTAGAATTCAAGAAACTTATGGATAAAATCCTTAAAGGTTGTGACAACTACTCTAAAAAACACAACAGGTGTATTCTTTAACCCAAACAACATCTGTACTAGTAGCTTCCCCATTCTGACACAAATGCCATCTTATGTCTGTCTTTTGGTGCAATATTTATCTGATGGTATCCTGCAAAGATATCGGTGAACGAGAAGGTTTCCTGTCCTCCTACGTTTTCTAACACTTCATATGTAAAGGGGGTCAGAAACGGGTCATGCAAACATGCATCTTTCAATTTCCTTAGGTCTACACAAATTCTAATACCCCCTATTTTCTTATCTTGAACCACCACTGGACTTATCCATTCAGACTCTATGACAGGTTCAATTATACCAGTGATCCAGGTGGATGCCGGTGGCCACCCACCTTTTCCAATTGGCTCAAAACAGTTTTCTGGCAATTTTGGCAATTTACTATTTTTTGCAGGTTTTAACATCTGGGGCCATTTTGAGGGCCTAAATGAAGGTTTTTCAATATCGAGGTTCTCAATGATAGTCTAAGGCAATATTAATCCCCCAAAATGAATCTCTTTGATGATACCTTTCCAACGATCTATCATACACCTAAAACAGAGATCATATGAAAAAGTTACGACCCTGGGAAGTTGATGTACTAACTTACCCAAACGGGGCCCACATGACTTTTGACGCTTCATCTCCTAGGGTTAGGTTTTTTTATGTCTAGGGTTTTTGGCATTCTTGTTTATTGTAAAAAGGCCTTCAGAGCCTCATTGTAATCATCTTCTTTCGAATGTGAGTAGCCGTCACATCTCTTCTCAGAGATAAGCTGCCACCATTCTAGCGAGTCTTTCACTCTGTATTTTTACAGTCTCTGTACATTTCTTTCATTAATAGAAATCATGTATTACTATATATTTGTGTTTATGGTTGCATCTCTAATACATTTCTGTTATATTATTGAATATCTATGATATCTCTGTGCATTTCTTTATTATATCTCCGATCTCATTTCGTGCCGAAAATAATCCGGATCAACCAGGTTCTATTATTCTGTCAAGTTCCACTTTCACTTTTTCCTTGTACTTCAGATTTAATCTATAAGGTCTTTGTCGTACTGCCTTAACATTTGGTTTTAAAGGGATCTTCATCTCTCCCAATTCTCCAGTTGTTCCCTTCATATCTAAAAAGGTTTTCAGAAAGAGATCCTAATACTCGCACAAGAGGTATGCAATCTTTTCCACAATCTCATTGTTCCAGTAATGACCAATGTTTTCAAACTTCGGTTTCTCCTTCGTGCCAATGTTCACTTTGCACACTCTTAAGGGCTTAGCATATGCACTAGATTCAAGTATTGGACTTACTACATTGCACTCCCCTTCAGTCTCTAGTACCAATACATTTCTTGGGTCTTCTTCTTCTTGGTCTTCCTCGGTAACATTATAGCATTCTAATAGTTCATCGACTGTCGCAGACTCTCTGGTGCAATACATGTAGGTACTATTTCTACTTGACCTTATTCCATAATTTTTTTACCTTTAATGACTTGTAAAGCTACATATACTAAAGGTGACTCAACTTCAAAATTAAATGTTACCTTAAAGTTTCGGGTGAACTCTTCCCAATCCATTGTCCCTCTATGCATTTCTATCTCTAAATATCAGTTCGTAGGAAATGTCTCCAACGTATGTATGAACTTGTGCATCCATTCCTATTTCGATACTTGCCTCCAAGTTATAATACATCGTGCAATATGATCCTTCGAATTGCTCATCCCTATATACTTGTGCTTAATGTATTTTGTTCCAAACATGATATCCATTATCCTTTTACAATGTTGTCAATCCTCTATCCCTTCCTTGTGGGTTTCCCACCATCTCATTGGAGTTGCTCTCAGTGCAACATCTATTGCTAACAACCTTTTTTGTTTGGGTATCTGTAGCTCAAATTCATTGACAAAAGAACTTACCTCAGTTAGTCCATCAAAATTTGGATATCACGTACCTCTGTTCTGATCCAACACAAAGAGTGAGTAATGTGAGCGCACCTTCTGGTCGAGACTTCATGCAACCAGTGCTACCAATGTTTAGGTGCTTCTCCAACTAAGCACACCATCTACAGTGGGATTGGCGTAGTCATCCATGCTTGTTGTTATATTATATAAGTTATCGATTTCCTTTCTCATGGGATCCACATATCTTCTTGCCTCCATAGGGTCTCTTGGTGTAGTGACCTTTAAGCCTCCTCCTTCAAAAACCATCTCTCTTTTCTTCAAGTTAATGATTGCCTAATTGTCTAAGGCCCAATCTAGTCCAAGTGATCCGGATTATTTTTGGCACGAAATGAGAGTAGAGATATAACAAAAAAATATACAGAGATATTGAAAGAGTGAAAATAATATAACAAAGATATATCATAAATATAACAAGAGGCACATATATACAGTAATACACCATTTCTATTAATGAGCGAAATGTACAAAACTCTAGAAATACCGAGTGAAAGACTCGTTAGAATGGTGACAAATTATCTCTGAGAAGAGATGGGACGGATACTCACATTCACAAGAAGATGATTGTTACAATGAGGCTCCAATTCATTTTTAACATAAATAAAATCCGAAGCCCTAACCCCGGAAGATGAAAATCCAACAATTTTGTGGACCCCATTTTGGGTAGTTTGGTGTATCAACTTCATGGGGGCGTAACTTTGGCATACAATCTTTGTTTGGGGCACACAATAGCTCGTTGGAAAGGTATCATCGAGGAGATTCATTTTGGGGGCTCAATCAAAGCCTTTAAATATTAGTGAGGTTATCTATCCCAAAAAAACTTCATTTAGGCCCTCAAAATGGCCCCAAAAGTTTAGGAACCGAAAAATTCCTAAAAATAGTAAGTTGTCAGGAAACTGTTTTGAGCCAGTTGGAATAGGTGGGTGGCCACCGATATCCACCTGGATAAATCCTTCCTCCTTAGGAGGAAATGGTCTCCATTGCGTTGAGTCCCTGGGGGAGAGGGGAAAGCGCTTGTTGAATCTGAACCTTGATGATCTGCTTGCCTTGCTGGAGAAGTTGCGTTGCTTAGCTTGTTAAAGGCTGTCACGAACCTATGGTTGGAAGGTTTGGAACTTTTTAACCAATCTGACTACATGAGCTGACTGTGTGCAGAAGGAATCCTTGCACTTGGCTTCAATCTTGTTGATATGCTTCTGCTGAACAAAAGGTGCTTGGGCTGAGGTTGTAGTGGTTGCAATGTTCTTCTATTCACCTTTTGAACAAATTGTGAAGACGCTGAATTTGTAGCATGAGATACTAGCTTGTGGCACTGTTTAGGTGGGGCAATATTTGGAACTACCTCTATTATCCTGTAAAGATGACCCCTCAGAGTAACAATGACACTACGAGGTCAAGACACATAAATAGCATGGCTCTTCCACATATATGACTGCCCCAAAAGAACATCATAGTCATCGAGTGGAGCAACATGACATAATACCTCATCCTTGAAGGGATGGATTCTGTATGATAATCGACACTATTGGCTGACACGAAGATTGCATCCCTGGCGAAGCCACCCGATGTTGTTTGGATGCGGGTGTGGTTTTGTCGACACTCCCAACTGTTTGACGACCTCTGTTGAGATGAGGTTCTTCTGTCTTCTGCTATTGACAGTAAAATGCAGTGGGGTCCCCTTCACCCACATCTGTGAATGAAAAAGGCTCTCCCCCTCCTCAAGATCTACTCGTTCTTATGGTTGAATTGTTGCGGTCACGATAGTAGCAGTGGGGTCTGCATCGATGATCTGTATTCTCCCATTATTTTCTTAATCAGATTCTGAATCTGGGTTCGACACTTTCTCTTTGATCTCAACCACCAATGACTATTTTGAGCGACATTCATCGGTGTTGTGCCAAGGGATTTTGTGGAAATCGCACCATTTTCTAGTGTCCTTCTTCATCTTTCCGTTTCCCTTCTTTTCTTGTGGCTTGGAATGGTTTTATGAAGGCTGGTTGTTAGGGTCGTCTTTACCATACTTTGGTTGTTGCATATTTTCAGACTCGAACTCCTACATGTTTTGGTGCTTAAATTTTTGTTCGATTTTAATAGCATATCGATAAGTATCACCGAGTGATGAGATGTCCAAAAAATCCATTTTATTTTGGATGTATCTGTGTAGAGCCCCACGATATTTCAGAACCAATTGTCACTCATATTCTTTGATACCCAGCTTGGTGTGCAAGGTATGAAAGGTATTGGTTAACTTTGGCACTGCTTGGCCCCTCTCTTGACACAACGTGGTCTATCTCATGTACTGGTCTTCATAGTTTCCAATAGGGTAATATTGTTCCTTGACCACATCCACAAAAAAATCCCAAGTGGGATCGACCGCATATATTCAAGAATGCTCTGTGGAACTTTTCTCCCAGCAAGTTTCCCACCAATGTTTGACATGGGTGAGAGCCTTAAGGAGTGCGAAGGTGATCTTTTCCCTATCGAAAAAATTGTGAACAGAGAAATAAACGTCTAGCAGATGTAACCATTTGTCTAGGGCATCCACATCTATCTGACCTTAAAATACGAGAATATCAAAACTAACCTGTACCTTGAAAGGAGAGGTGATTCCAAAGTGGTCGCTTGATGAAGATGCGTGTGCTGCTATCGACATGCATTGAAGGATTTGGGAAAAATTCTCCATCATTTCATCTCTCTGTCACGTGAGATCTTGCTCAAGCAACAGATTAATAGAATCTTTTTCTTTGTCATTTTTATTTTCTTCCACCATGGAGGGTTTCTTCGGCATGCGAGAGAGATTTTCCTTAAGAGAGACAAGCTCGAGACCCAATTTTCTATACTCGGACCTCGTCGTGGACATGCACTGAAAAACGATCAAGAGAAACCTACTCTGATACCACTGATCCTGATGAGAGTGGATATATAACAAAGAAATATACAGAGATATTGAAAGATCGACAATATTATAATAAAGATATATCAAAAATATAACAAGAGGCACAAATATACAGTAATACACAATTTCTGTTAATGAGCGAAATGTACAAAACTGTAGAAATACAGAGTGAAAGACTCGCTAGAATGGTGACAACTTATCTATGAGAAGAGATGTGAAAGATACTAGCATTCACAAGAAGATGAATGTTACAATGAGGCTCCAAGGCCTTTTTAACATAAAGAAAATCCAAAACCCTAACCCCGGAAGATGAAAAGCCAACAATTTTGTGGACCTCGTTTTGGGTAGTTTGGTGTATCAACTTCCCGAGGGAGTAACTTTGGCATACGATCTCCATTCTGGGCACACGATAGCTCATTGGAAAGGTATCTTCAAGGAGATTCATTTTTGGGGCTCAATAAAATCCTTTGACCATCATTAATGTGCTCGATCCCAAAAAATATTCATTTAGGCCCTCAAAATGGCCTCAGAAGTTTAGGAACCGAAAAACTCCTAAAAATAGTAAATTTCCAGGAAACTTTTTTGAGCCAATTGGAATAGGTAGGTGGCCACCTGTTGGAAGTAGGATGAATTAGAAAGTAATTCTATTTTGGGAAGAAATACATGCTAGAGGAAAGTGACAGTTGGAAGGAAAAACAACACACGTGCATGCATGGAAGACCTAACGACGCTAGGGTTAGAGTTTTTGTAATACATTGTAATGGATGATGAGCTAGAAATGTATATATAGAGATGCTTAGGAGATGGTTAAGATAGGATTTTGGAGGAGATACTTTTCAAAAGAGAGAATGTTTTTTTGAGGAGAAGCATCGATAACAATACTGTAATCCGATACCCTTTTGTAAGTTGTTGAGTTGTAGGTGGGTCAGGAGGGTAGATCTTGAGGGTTAGATCACAGGTTGAGGAGCATGGTGTGATCTAGTCTGCCTCATAATAGATCTCGAACTGACTGAGAACGATTTTTAAAAAACATGATGTTGTAGTTTTGGAACTACCATAATAGAAGAGTCGAGATCCAGATCTTTGTGGACGTATCCCAGGCAGGGGTGAACCACAGTAAAACCTGTGTTATATGATTGAATGATTGTGTCTCTTTTACTGTCTATGAATATATGTTAGAATGATGTATGAATAAAATAATGAATGAGAATGACAGTATATTGTGCTAATAAGTAAATAGAACTCTCAACATGCAACTAACATATCCCCATTCAGTCTTGGAATGCGAACACTTGAGTCTTGCAGTCACTTGCAGTCACCCATTAAGACTATCTCAGGTGAGACTGTGCAGTGCACTCTATGCACTACACTACCTTCTAGGTTACCAGGAGGTCTAATAGTTTTAGAGGCTTTGTTGGATCCCTAGTAGACCTAGACCTGGGTCAATCATGTTAAAGGTATAAGTCATAAAACCAACCAACAAATGGTTGCGTTGCCAGTTGGAACAACATAGGATTGAGTAGATGGGATCTGTTGAAGATCCATTGGAAGAATGTAAGATCTGTGGAAGGCGGGTCAAAAGAATACTGAATCGGATGACAAGAAGGTGAGAAGAATGAACCACTAGAAGGGGATGTTGAGACCATGTAATCCCACAAAAGCAAAGATCGAAAGCTGGATGAAGACAAAGGAGCTAGAGTTTGCACAGAAAGATAACATAAACCCTAGAGTAAAACCACACAAATATATTGAGAAGTATTGTGTTTACTGATCTACATGAAGTCTTTTTTTGTGATTTTCCACACTTACTACAGGAATGGATATTGAGGTTGAAGGATAACCATGCAAAAAATAGGACCCAACAGTTAGACTAGACCTCAATTTAGATCGCGCAACTACAGTAGGTGAATAAAAAATTCACCCGCACAATAGATTTTTGGCTCGACAGTATTGTAGCAGGATTTATAACAGAATTTGCAGTAGATACCACGAAGTCGTACAGCGTAGCATAGCAAGAGTTTCTACAAGGACCTCAAGGAAGGTATATTCGATCATTGTATACTTCTATTAAGATATTAATCTATAACAAAGGTGTAATGACAATGGAATTAGACAGCTAAACTTCCCTGTGTGCATGGGGGAAGGGGGGAAGAACTGATAGAAAAAGGATAAATGGAAGGAGAAAGGGATAAAGGAAAGAAGGAGGAAGCCTTGGACCCAATAATTATGGAAGACAACCAGATCAAGTAGATCATGGTGACAACTGGAAAGGCGCGCAGTGGAGTACCCTACCAATACAAGGTGAATACCAAGAAGAGAACCATAGCCGCGAGGGAAGGCTTGGAAAGTGATGAAGAGGAGGTAGAGGATCTTCGAGCTGTGGAGTAGATTGAGGAAATTATGTGCGCAACATACGAGAGGAAGACAAGAGGTCCAAGAGAGGGAATAGAAGGTGACAATCCTATCCATATTAATTTCAGTGTGGAACCCATAAACCCATGTGCGACTAACACACCAAAAAGAACACCACCATTTAGGCAACCAAATTTCGGGAGAAGGAAGACAGTAGGAAGTACAGATACACAAGGAACGAAAATTGGGGGAGCTAGTTCAGTAAGCATTAGTCAAGTATCTACACTGCGTGGAGGTAGTAGTTCAACATTCAGGATGGTAGGACACAATCCCACCATCAGGTTACCAAAATTCAAAGGAGAAGCGTCGAAGGACCTAGAGAAGCACCTGTTTATCTGTGAAAAGATATGGGAAGAAAAATAGATCACCGATGAGGACACTAAACTTGCATAGCTAGCGATTACACTAATGGATCACGCAATGGATTGGTATATGAGTTTAGCCACAAACAATCCACCAGGGACAACAAGAACGATTGAGGATATAAATAAGCTGCTGATAAATGAGTTTCAAAAGCCAAGTTTGGAGGACCAATACATGAATGAGATGATAGAAATTAGAAAAAAACCAGGAGAATCTGTATGGGATATTGACCAGAGATTCAAGCGACTGAAAGGAAAGTTGAAATATATCATGAAAAACATGCAACACAGGCACATGTTTGTTAATTCACTATTACCACACTTGAAATATCCACTGCGACAATAGAAGTTTCAGACATAGGGAAAGGCTCTGTAGGCAGCTAGAAGAAAACCAATATCAGAAGATCGATCCAACCATCGAAGAGCAAGGATGATCTGAATAACTTAACATTCCAGCTGAACCAAAACAAAAGTAAGGACAAACGAGAAGTTGTTTGGTGTACCATGTGCAGGACAGAAGGACACCATAAGAACGAATGGCCAACATTTGCGTAGTACATGGCAACATGAATTCCGAATCATCTACCAACATGAGGACTATGGTGCGAAATTTGTAAAAAACAAGGTCACGATCCATATCACTGCCCAATAATGCAGAAGTACCAGACAGTCCCAAAGATCTCATATTGAAACTTTTTCAAGTCAGTAGGCCATGATGAAAAAGACTGTAGAACCATGGATTTGATGAGAGAAAGGACATCAGATGAATATACGGTGCATGCAGAAATGATGATTGGGCAAGCCACACCTCATTTTAACCAGGTACCAGCCCCATACAACACTGCGCAAAAGCTATATAATATTGTGCAAAAACCTTATAATGCAACGCAACCCCACTACAATACCACACAGTATAATCAGGCGCCTTAGTATAACATGTCGCAAGGGGATCGAGATGGGTACATAGGTGGAGGATGAGAAAGAGGAGGCTTTGGACGAGGAATAGGTCCAGTAGTGTGTCACAATTGTCAACAACTAGGACATTATGCAAGAGAATTTCCATTTCCACTAGCAACTTGTATGTATTGTCGCGCATCGGATCATGACACGAAATAATGTCCGACATTATTGGGAAAGATCGAGGAAAAGAGGAATAAAAAAAACCAAAATTTTCAATGGATTTCAGCAGAAGAGAGGGATGAAGGACGAAACATCAACATAGTTACGCACGGAGGAGCTAAAATAGGAAACAACGCAGTATGACAAGAGCTAGAACAACACCAATGGGTAAAGAAGAATGTTGAACCAAGGAAGCAGTTCAACGCGTAGAATGAGAAGGAGATATTTAAGCAAGCCAGATAAGAATTTTTGAAGCCCGAAATTGCGTCAAATTCAACCATGCAACAAAATAAGGAAGTACCAGAGTATGATATGCCTCCATCATTGGATCATACCAAAGAAATGCAACCCATGGGACAAGTAAGTACAATCAAAGGGTTTTTGAAATCATGTGTAAAATTACTAAATGATCCACCCTCTATCAAAGTAATGCAAAATATGCTAGAAAGATGTAGCATAGAGACATAGGGAAAGTTAGAACATAAAATAGTCAATCACCTACATACAAGGAGAAGAACAAGAAGGGAGTTCAGGGTTAACGCCAACATTGGAGATTTCAACATGGGAGATATTATATTGGATTTAGGATCCGAAGTCAATGTATTAACCAAGAAGACATGGAAATGTATGGGAGAGCCCACATTAGGATATTCACCTATTCAGTTGAAACTGAAAAATCAACACAAAGTTTTACCAATAGGGAGACTAAAAGGAGTGACAGTAGACCTGGATGAAGTGTGCACTAAAGCAAACTTTGAAGTAATATAGATAATGGATGACACAACACCTTACCCAACATTGCTCGGCTTGGATTGGGAATTTGATAACCATGCCATAATCAACTTAAAAATATGAAATATGACATATGATTCATGAGAATATAGGGTCATTGCGCCACTAGACCCATCAAAAGGGGAATGGTTCATAGAGCCTACATGCTTAGACTTGGAGGAAATTAACCAGTTGTACAGAACAAATGCGCGAGATGAGGATTACGTAAACCCAACTACAGATGGGATACTCAGTTGGCAGAGCATCACCTTATGTGTGACAGACTCAGATACGGGTTTAGAAAACGGACAACATAGGTTACATGATTTTTTCACAAGAAGATGCGCAAAAATAGACCGCGTCGTAAGATGGGTAGGTACAGAGATAAGGGAACCACCCAACTTCCATGGAGTAAATGATCTAGAAGCATTCTTGACACTTTATGAAGATGAAGTGTTAGAAAATCAGAGACTCTTAGCACTAGATATAGCACTCAAGGCCACACCTGCAATATTGTGGGGCGCACACAAAGAAATAATCAAGGACTGGTGCCAATGTAAGAAATTACTGCGCATCATGTTTGGTGCAGAACAAAGAAGCAACCAACAATAGAAATATAATGGACAGAGGGCACCAACGGAACATTTGGAGAAGTGAAGAGCTCTGTGGAAAATGACACCCCTCGAAGAATGGCCTCATCATTTTGCACACACATTAGATGGCATCCCAACAAATTGGTATATAGACTAGGAACTATGCAGAGGAACTACGAGATGGACACTACTACAAGAGAACTTTACAATCACTTTCTCATTTGAGAAGGAGAACCCCAACATAGAAGCAACACTTAAACAAATAAGAGGAGTGATATTCATTAAGGAACCAGAAGTCAAACTCATAACATAAGAACAACAACAGAACCGACATACAGTGAAAGAACTGTTGTCATGCTACCATGTGCAAGAAGAAGTACTAGATGAAGATGACCCATGTGAAATTTAGATGGAGTAAGTTGAAGGTGAAGGATGTTGGATTATTGAGAGGGGGGGTGAATCAGTAATAATGTAATTATAATCCTTTTTCTTCAAATGTTATATCAATGTAGAATTATTATCCAAAAATGAGCAGTAATAAATAAACAATCACACACATG
>ML792950.1:362815-374016 GCA_009831015.1 Picea engelmannii
CATCTTCATCTATGCATTCTCATCAAGGACAATACATATTATATTACATCAATCATCAATCAATCAATCCTTTGACATCGATAAATCACTTGACATTAATCAATGACATCAATCAATCAAACCATTGGCATCAATGACAACATTATCCAACAAAGAAGAAGTGGAAGGTCCACATCTATAGTCAGAAGTAATTGCTATGCCGATCAAGGTGAAGAAATTAACATTGGGATAGTTGAGAATCCCAAAATGGCCAGCATTGGAGACTACTTGGATGAGCAAACAATGGAAAGCATAACAAAGTTACTGCGTGAGTACAACGACTTGTTCCCCACAATGATCATAGAAATGAAGGGCATAGAAGGAGAGCTAGGTGAAATGAAGATACCACTCAGAGCTGAGGCAAGACCAATTAGACAGTGACCATACAAACTAAACTTGATATATAAGAAAAATTTCAAAGCTGAGATCGATAGGATGCTAGATGCGGGAATCATAGAACCTGTGGAAGAATCCGAATGGATAAGCCCGATGGTAGTTTAAGAGAAAAAATAAGGCGGAATAAGAATATGCGTCGACTTGAGGAAGTTGAATGATGTGTTCCTACATGAATGTTGCACCTCTTTCGTCACCTTAGTGAGCAAAATAGAGGTGCTTGCAAGCTTAGTTGGGTTTGCTAAGCAGGACAGCTGTAAGGAAAAGGGTTAGAGAAAGAAATACAAAAGAACAACTAAGAATTAAACTAAGAAATAAAACAACAACTAAATTAATGAGCATAGGGACATAAGGACAAAAGAAACAATTAGATCCATGTCACCAATGATAAGGATGATATTAGTGAAAGAAAACACCGAGAAGAAAGAGGACTATGAGTCTCTTCTTCCTCTAAGGGAGGGCTCTTGGACCCCCACAAATAAGTTCTTCTTACAACTTTGAAAATGAAAATGAAAATGGTGAAATAATTCTTTGCTAATCCACTCAAGGTGTGAGATGGATTGCCCAATGCAATGATGCAAGTATACTCTTGGTAAGGATAGAAGATTCCTCAAGAGAATAATGGCAATATAACTTTGCTATGAATTCCTTGAAAAATGAAGTGTATCCATGGCCTTTTTATAGCATTCCTTTGAGGTATTGTCCAACTAGTTTATAGTGTGTAAAGAGGCTAATTAGGGAATTTCTAGGTCTTTGACCAGCCACCCAGTCGAATCCAGTCCAAATTTGAGTGTCAAATCAACTTGGAAGCTGAACCAGAAGTGGGTGGGAGGCCGACCACTCTCATAAATTCACTATTTCTCAGGTGAACGGCTTTTTGCAACAACAGTCGTGCATCGTGTGAATGTGCGCGAATCTTGCGTTTCTGTTTTGCGCATGCGCGCGCACACCCTATGTCTCCATAACGCCCTTTAATTTTTGCACTAGTTGTATAGTTTTTGACCCTTTGGAAATGATTTTGTGTTAATTTGGGTCCATGGGTGACCTCATAACTGTTTGACGATGCTGAATTCTTGTAACCATTTGCGGACAAAATTTCAGTGATAACAGATGCCCCCTGATGGATGAGGTTAGGAGCATACATATAACCGAAATCCATCAATGTTTCTTCTACTGAGAGTGTTGTTGTGAGAGAGAGCGATAGTGGGATTTTCAAGAGTTACCCGTTGGAGGGAGAAGGGAACCTGTAGAACCCGACCTTCCATAAGGTGTGTAAAAATAAACTGTGTACAAATGAGGCGGGCATGCCCCATGCTCATGTCATGTAACTCAAAAGAGGAATGAAGTGTTGATGTAGACAACTGCAGCGCCCTCGGGGGCGGTTGTGATAAAGGCATAAGACAATTCTGCGGAGGAACATACTTTGAATAGTAGGCAGTGAGATCTGTAAGAAGTATCACGAATTCTGTAGGCATTGATAGCCTAGCCAAGTTCAGAGGTCTTCGACGAATATAAGAAATAACTGCAATAGTCGCAAAGTAAGACCCACCATAACATGAGAAAGTGTTGACATCGAATGTTATGGGGGTCAATGACAGCAGGGAGCAATTTTGGTTCTCCCTGTGCCATCTAAGAGCTCTGATTGGTAAGGTAATGAGAGTCAAGATATTGTCGCCCTTCTGGAAAACTGTGCTGATGTTGACAAAAGGGGGACGCGACTCCCAAAAGAAAAGGGATTCGTGAAATCTACTAGGTGAGTTTAGGAATTTGGAAGAGGTGCATGGACGAAGTCAATATGTAGGGAGACTCAAGACTTCCCTTGGTTGGGGGTATATGTGAGGTAAAAAGTGGCCGCAACCGTTCAACGAGGTCGAGTGTCAGGGGGACAACAAGACAGGGAATAAGTTGTGCCAGAGGCAGGACAAAATGAACAAACTCAGAGGGCATAGGTAAGTGGACTGTGGGATACTCGGAGGATATGGACGATGTCGTCAAGGGTAGATGATAAGGAGTGCCCCAACCAAGGGCGACATGGGTTGCGTTTTCCAAAAAGGGGAAGAAGGTCGCCAAGGGTGACGACAAAAAGGTAATGTAAATGCTAGAAACAAAGGAGTTTGTACAATAAATAAAGAATAATTTGGGATAAGTGTACAAATACAGAAACGGGTGCCCCAATGTAACATGGTTGGCCCGGGTAGGGCACAATTTGCTTGGAGAACTGGTGGAGGGTGAGGGCCCCATGGGTGGGTTTCTGTATGAGGTAGGTGAAATGAAGGGAAATTTGTAGAGGGGAAAACAAATTGTGGATGAAATGGAGGGTTTATGATACTATGGAGGTGCAGTAAAAAATAGAACCTTGAAGAGATAAGCTGGGAGTCCGGTGGGAAAGCTAGCAAAATGAGGAGAAGGAGTATGTGGCTGATTCGCGACATGATGGAAAACTATCGAGACTCCCATCCCTAAAGGGTTTTGAAAAATAACATGAGTGTCAAAGGTGAAAAAGGGTGCTATGAATGGGACAACTCATGTGGGTAAGAGTGCTACCGGGTGACAGTACCGAAGATGCAACTGGAGGTGTTGGTACTGCAGAGCCGGAGATGGGGATCCTAGAGGCAAATGTCAGAGGATGTGACTGGAGATGCAAGTGAGATTCAGAGGGAATGACTACATGCTAGTGATGAGTATATACCTGAAGGGGCTGCGTTGATGTATGATGAGAAAGTACCTGCACACATGAAAACCAAATACCCGACGTGAACAATATTTGAAGAGAATCGAACATACAAGCATTTATTTGATAATTTTGAATATGCGCATGCGTACCTGGTCGGGGTATGAAAAAATGGCACCCCAGGGGCTCAGGATGAAAAGAGGCTCGGGGACTGTCGTGATGTAGATGACGGGATGCTGATCTCGTGGCTGAAGACAGATCGAAGAATGGACACCTGGAGCTCCCGAAATGGTGAATGGAAGTTGGGCGAAAAGGCTTATATATAGCTATAGGGCCCACATTGCCACCTCATTTGTACTTGTTGCTATAGTGATTGGACGAGAAATATTCAGAGGAGATTTGGAGATTTCGGGAGGACGAGGCATCTGATCGAGGACCAACGAGCTTTAGGTTAGTAGTCTGATCATCCTGTATAGAATTAGGGTTTCCATTTTTGGGCAGGGGCTGTACGGAGGGTCGTACAGGGGGTTTTTAGGGATGCGGGCCCCCACATGCGTCGGTGATCCGGAAATATGCACGCCTGTCGTCTGGATAGCCGTGCATGGGGGCGCTCATAAGGGGGACTGAGGCACGCATTATGTGCACGCCTGTTGGCTACACAGCCGTGCATGTGTGCGCGACTGTGTAGTGGACAGGCACGCTTTGATGCATGCCTGTGTTCTTGACAGGGGCGCATGGAGGTGCCCCTATAGGGTGAGCAACCGTTCATGAGTGCATGCCTATGGAGTGAATAGGTGCACATATGTGCGTGCCTGTGGGGTGAACAAGCATGCATGTGTGCGCGCCTGTGGGTTAAACAACCGCGCCTTGGGGGCAAGGTCGGCGGGTGTAAAAATTATCTTTTTAATGTTTGTGATGGTCGAGCTGGCTGACCTGGGATTGTTTTATGTGGTTGTAGGTGATCATTGTGCACAATGCTAGTTGGTTGGCGAGAGCGGGATTGGTCCCAGTTGAGGGATGTCGTGCCGATTTAGGATCTGGGGGTACGTGCTACTTTGGCAACCTGTGGGCTGCTAAAGTTCTTTGAGTGCCCATTGATATGGGCGCAGGAGTATCTCCTGCAGTTCCTTATCCGGATGTGGAGTCGGGACCTGCATTGTTTCATGGTGCGGGGAGAGCAGATCGCCTTTAATGCAGTGGAGGACATATATTTTTTGACTGGGCCCCCGTTTAAGGGAACACCCCTACCGGTGGAGCCAGTGCTACCTAGGGATGTGGCGCTAGTGACAGTGGGTCGAAGGTTCTATTCGAGGGCAAAATTTATGTCGGGCTCCATTATGAGCATCGGGGCGATGGATGCTATAGGGCATCGTTGTATAGCAACAATGATTGTGAGAGTGTATGGGTCTCTTGTGACTCAACGAATCAGTGGTGGTCAGCTGAGTGTGATGGAGAGGGTACTGGTCTGTGAGCACTTCGCTTGGGGGCTTACGCTGCATGCCAGGATGGTAGGGAAACTGGACCATTGTCGATCCACTGATATAGGAGAGTTTTCCTTTGGGTCCATCCTAGTGGCCTGGTTTTTGGAGAGGGTGTCGATGTTGCACCCTAGGATTTTATTAGGCGCTCCTGGGGCATGAGAGCCGTGACTGAGGTGGTGGTCGACTATTTTGCTTCACTAGGGTGGTGGCAAGGGCGGCCACTTCTTTACGGCTGAGGCGACACAGGTGTGGAGACATATGCCACAGGTGATATTGCAGTTCCCATATGCTGGTGTTGACTTCCGGGATGATCCAGACATGGTGTTACCTCGAGGGGAGGTTTTTGATCACCAACGTATGTTTGTGAGTTATATATATATGTTTTTTGAGATAGCATGACATATGTATATGATATATATGCTGATACTATCGTTTGGTTGTTTGTATGTGCAGATGTGGCACCTTGCGGGCGTGAGGTTGAGTTGCTGAGAGCGTCAGCTCGCTAGGAGCCGGAGAGACCGCCGCGGGGAGGGCCACGGTTAGGAGAGAGACGTCGGCATGAGGACATCGAGGCAAGACCATTTGAGCCTAAGAGAACATCGAGGAGACGCCAGTTTGATGACCCAGGTGCCGGGCCATCACATGCTCCTTTGGCGGATGTCGGAGCAGATTTTGAGTATATATGTCGTCACCTGGAGGCGGTACTACAGGGCGTGCTTGAGGGCATGTGGTCGTGTATCCAGGATGAGGGCATCCTGGAGCAATGTGTGGGGATTCCACTGCCGTGGCAGGCCGTGGTACGACGAGCAACAGTAGCAGGTGCTGTTATGACGGGACAGTTACCTCCTGGTCAGGAGGGACCAGTAGTGGGTGGGGGACCACCGCCTGAGGGAGGGGCAGGAGGTGGTGCTCTAGAGGCACCTTGAGTGGTGCTCTATGTATTTTTGTTTTTTTGTATATAGGCTGGTGAGCCCATTTTGTATTGAGGTGCTTCACTGGCCTGCGGATACTTGTATTTTTGTATGTAAACATTTGGATGGCACTGTGGACTGTCTTATATATACATGAGTATACATTTTGAGATCTATGTGGTGTTTACATGTGTTTTGTTAATGTGTTGATGAATGTCTAATCTATATATGCTGTGACAGGTTGTTGATATGTTTAAGTATGTGTAGAGGTATCTTGATGTGATATATGCCAGTCTAACACAATATTAGCAAAGTTATCTGTAATTTGATTCAATTGTCTTGTAATATGTGTAAATGTAATGGAATCAAAATGTCGAGATAAAAGTCTAACCTGTAGGTATTTGTGAAAGAGGCAAGGATCGCATACACGGTACACATTGTTGAGCTGGAGAATGACTAGTTGAAAGTCGAGCAATACGCTAAGGTGACGAATATGATGATGTTGGGCATCGACCGGGAGACCAATGACGACAGTGTATTCAGCTTGGTTGTTGGTTGCTGAACCCAAACATATGCCGCTCGAATGGAGCATTTCATGTGAGGGGGTGTAGAGAGCCCAAGCGGCCGAAGCGAGATTTTGTGTCCAACGGCTGGCGCCGTCGGCATAACCGATGTGGTAGGCTGGTGGAGGAAGCATCTGTCAATAGCACAAATGATAGTTTAGACGTGCGGGGTGAAAAAAAAAAAGATTAAAAACACTATAAAAGAAATAACCTAAAGTAGAAGTACTATTTTTAGGCATAAAATTTCTTTAGGTATAACCCGTTGACGGGTTCTTTGTGAGAGAGGCCTTCGGGAGAGGCTAGGATGTATGCACCGTTGGTGAGACAATGTTGGATAATGTATGGGCTATGCCATAGTGACTCGAATTTTCCATAACCAAAGGTATCGTAAGTGATATCATAAGCAAGGACGAGGTTGCCTTCGTGAAATGAGCGAAGGTTGACATGCCGATCAAAGGTGGCCTTTGATCATTTTTTAGCTGCCTCATTGTTCTGTAATGAAGATCGACGATCTTCATCCAGGGACTCTAAGTTCATCAAGCGCTGCTCCATTGGAGCAGTGTCGGGTAATAGCTCAATTGCGGTGTGTAAGGTGGGAATTTTGCACTTGATGGGCAGAGTGGCCTCAACCCCATGGACTAGATGAAATGGTGTGAAACCAGTGGTTGTTTTCATAGCTGTACGGTAAGCCCATAGCGTGGAAAATAACATATGATGCCAATTGGTCTTATGTTTGTTAACCGTGCACTGTACCATGGTCTTGAGGACCTTGTTGACTGCTTTGACCTGTTCGTTAGACTGAGGGTAATATGGTGAGGCAAACTCGTGGGAGAATCCTAACCGAGATGAGAGTTCGATGAAAATCTCATTCTCAAAGTGTTTCCCGTGATCGGAAACTAGTTGGAGTGGTACTCCAAAGCAGGATATGACGTGGTTAAAGAAAAAACGATATGAAGTGTCAGCGATATTGTTGAAGGTGGGCATAGCTTCCACCCATTTTGTGAAGTAATCAACTGCGACAACAATGTATTTGTGTCCATTGCTGGAGGGGGGATTAGAAGTCATGAAGTCGATGCCCCATTTACAAAAAGGGCCGACAGTGATGACTGGATGAAGAAGAGAAGGTGGTGCTCGGGATTTGTTGGCGTAAAGTTGACACTTCTCGCATCATTTCACGACATGAATGCAATTGTGAAACAAGATAGGCCAAAAGTAACCTGCTCAGATGATCTTCTGAGCAGTGGATATTCCCGAAAGATGGCCCCCACATGCACTGCTATGGTAGTCGTTCAAGACTCTATCGGCCTCGTCAATGGTCAGGCATCGACGAAGAATGGTGTCGACACCTCGCCGGTATAAGATGTCTCGGATGAGGAGGTAGCGGGGGGCCTGGTAGAAAATATGACTACGATCATCTCATGAAAGGTGGTTATCGAACTTTTGAGTTTGGAGGTAGACGAGGAGGTCACCGTACCAAGGATCATCCGAAGTGATGTAAAAGAGGTGTTCGTCGAGAAAGTCGGTATTGACAGGGGTACTGGTTGTGTCAGAGGGGAGGGTCATGACAAGTTCAGCGAGGACGAGGGATTTCTTGCTCTTGGGTGTTGAGAATTCAAGATCGCACTCCTGAAGGATAACGATCCATCGGGAAAATTTGCCATTGATTTGCCAACGACTAAGAAAGTATTGCATAGGGTTGGAATCTGCTACAACCTTAGTTGTGCGAAGCAAAATGTAATGATGCAGTTTCTGGACTACGAGGACGACTGCGAGGGCTAGTTTCTCTTTGTGTTTATACTTAAAGGGTGGCCCTGAGAGGTTTTTACTAACGTAATAAATGACATGCTCACGATCTTCATCACCTATCTGAATGAGAACTCCTGCTACTGAAACAACTGATGCTAATATGTAGAGGATATAGTCGCGATTGTAGTTGTGTGCACTAATTAAAGGGGTGTTGGAGAGCGCCATTTTAAGATCGTCAAATTACTTTTGGGCATGTTCATCCCAGTAAAATGGGATGACGTGGCGTAGTAAGCGAAGGAAACCGTGTGCGTGAGTGGCATAGTCTGGGACAAATCGCTGTAGAAAGTTAGCCTTTCTTTGTAAGCTCTGGAGTTGATGTAAATTCTTGGGAGGTGGAATTTCGGTGATAACTTGGAATTTGAGGGGGTCCACGGTAATACCGCTTTGGGAAACGATGAATCCGAGGAGGCGCCCCGTGGTGACACAGAATACACACTTGAGGGGATTCAAGCAGATGTTGTACTGACGACACTGTTGGAAGATGATCCGTAAATCATCAAGATGTTGCGTGCGTTTCTTGGATCGAGCTGTGAGGTCATCCAAGTATGAGAGGATGATATGAGCCAGATCATAAAAAATGTATGTCATATCCCATTGGAAAGTTGTGCCAACATTCTTTAAGCCAAAAGGCATGACACGATATGAAAAAGTACCCAAAGGGGTAGTGAATGCAGTTTTGTATTGATTGACTGGGTGAATTTGGATTTGATTATAACCAGAGAAACCGTCCATGAAGGATAGAGCCTCGTGGCCTGCACAGTCGTCGATAATTTGATCGATGAAAGGCATTGGAAAGTTGTCTTTGGGACATGCGTGATTGAGATTACGAAAGTCCATGCAGACGCAGATAGTGCCCTATTTTTTTATTAACGGGTACAGGGTTGGAAACCCATGAGGTATAAGCGATGGGGTAGATGAACCCAGCCGTGCGTAATTTGTCAATCTCGGCTTTGATGGCTGCTTCTTTGGATGGGTGTAGCGGTCAATATTCTTGACGAACGGGTGTAATGTTGGGCCAAGTGTCGATGCGATGTTCGACGATAGAGGGATCAAGGCCAAGCATTTCTGTGTATGACTAGGCAAAAATATCCCGATATTCCTAGAAGAGGGCTTTATAGGTGGTGATTTTTTGAGGAGTGCGAGTGGCTCCAATAGTGATTTCCTCGATGATGCCATTTTTGATGGAAATGTCGATTTTGATGGTCAGGGAAATGTTGGCCATGTTGCCTTCTTCAAAAGCATCAGGGGCAGGAATGGGGTTGTTGAACCAGTCGATATGCCCTGATGGGATAAAATCCTTGGTTTCGACCGCGTATATGGGGTGTTGGTTAGGAGGCATGGAGGCTTCCTGCGGAAAGAAGAGTGCTCGGTGGTGTAGCGCGTCCCATGGGTAGTCGGGGGTGTTTAACTCTTCGAGTACTTCCTCGTCATAGTGGAATTGGTGGGAATACAAGGGGTCATGAAGAGTGATATATGTGACTGTTGTCATGTGGCTGCCCCCTGGTGATGAAGAAGCAGGGGGAACGTCACAATGGAATTGTGATGGTTCACTCGACATAAACCAAATATCGAAATACTGAGGAGTACCCGTGGTAGTTGGATGTAAAATTTTCGTAGGGAAATGAGCAGGAGAATTGGGGGGATTTGGGGGTGAATCCTCGGATAAGTCATCCACGAACCATGGAGCTGTTGGGAGGGCCTCGGGTTTGGGAGAAATGCGATGAAGAATCTCTAGTGACGAGGTAAGGTCAACCATCAATTATGTGGGTCGTTGAAGCAAGGTCAATTGGCGTTGCCTGTATTCAATGATCATAGGACACTGGTATGCAAAATGACCTATTAATTCACATAGAGAGAAAGGGAATCTCATACGTTCATTGACTGAAGTTGTTACATAATGGATGTCAGTGATTTTTGGTAGGGATGACGTAGTTGGACTGGGTTCGCTCTGGAATCTTTGGCGTACTGCGGCTAATGTCTGTCGAAAGCATGGCAGTGCTAGGCAATGGTGTGTATAATGGCCATATTCTGAACATATAGCGCAAGCAAATTTGTTTCGCAACCCTTTACTACTTGAGTGAGGGGCGGTAACGATAGTACTTGCTACGGTGGTGAGTGTTGATGGAGTTTGATTGAGTGGAATCAAGTTCCGTAACTCTGGTAGAGATGGGTAGTTGTTGGTTTGGTGTTCATCTTTCTCACATAGCGTGCAAGAGGGTTGGACACATGGGGGAAGTGGAGCTATGGGCTCCTTCCTCTTTCTTCTGCCCCCAGCTGTAGTAGGGGGAGTAATGAGTGGGGGTGGAGAGGGTATGGTGGGAGTGAAAATGGGAATCATCATTGGGATTCCTTTCGTTTGGGGGGGAATGGATGGTCGAGGGACCTGTTATCATCCTATAAGTTATAGGATCAATTGGTGATTGGGATATTATCTGTTTTTAGTGTTTTTGTTGACAAATGATTTATCATTCTGCAAATAATTTGAAAAAGAAATAAAAAGGAAAAAGAAAAAAAAAAGAAAGGAAAAGAAAAAGAAAAAGAAAAAAGGAAAAAGAAAAGAAAAGGAAAGAAAAAGAGGGCATAAAAGAATTTCAATAAAAGCCCCATGCAATAATAATAACTTGGTCCATACCTTTCAAGCATGGTCAATTTATTTTTTAAATTTCATGTTGATAGGGTAGTCAATGAATTTGGCTAAACAGTTTAATCTTAGCCAAAGTGTCTAGGTTAGATTAGTGAATAAATCTGGCCAGACTGTCTAATCTTGGTCAGATAGCCCCAGGGTAGAGTAAATTCTTAACCCAACAGTCTAATCTGGGTTAATTGTCACAGGAAGATAGGTTAGTATATAGGCTAGTTGCTTTATTGTTTCATTTCAATAAAACCAACTTGATGTAAATGTGGCACCATGTTTCATATGCTTAGAAGATCGTTTGGTCGAGCCCCATGGTGGTGTCTACTTGAAAAGTTTGGGGAAAAACCCATAAAATGCGTTTATCCTAAGTTTTCCCCCGGCGCATGTGTTTTCCGCTCTCCACTTATGCTCCCTGCACATATCAACGGTCCTGATCGTGGCGCCCAGATCTATGGTGGACAGATCATTCCGAACCCCCCCGACCGTTTTTCTTTTAACCGGGGGGGGTCCGGAATCGATGATAAGACTCACACTCATCTGGACGGATCAAGATTGAGCGTTCAAATCAACTGTCAATATTGGATTCCAGACCCCCCCGTCCGTTCTGCTTTTAACTGAGGGGGGGGGGGGTCCAGAATGAGTGATAAAAGGTGCACTAATATCTGCGGCCATGAAACAAGTGCTCAGATCAATGGCTCAAAA
>ML792950.1:374025-395144 GCA_009831015.1 Picea engelmannii
GGAATGGTATCTTTCCTCCGGCAGGCCCTCTTTATATGTGGCAACAATCTAATGGCCCCGAGTCCCATCACCATCTTCTATCTGACAGACCTCCGTCACCTCTGGACGTCACCTTCCACCTTTTCCAAACTGGTCATGTCCCATAACTGCTGTCAGTCCTTCCCCCCTATTCGCTCGTAGAAAGCCCCTTATTATGACTTTTACCACCAATCGATAGCCGCCACATCACCCGTCCGTATCCCTCAGTCACAGTCACCCGCCATCTCACCCTCAAAGTGATCCGTTGGCCATTTATTACTGGATAACCTATCCGTTATCCAGCTAACCTGTCTCCCGCGCCCAACCGACCCTAGTTTAAATAAAACTACTGTTATTTCCCTTACTTTCTCTATTCACCCATCACACCAGAGAAATCCACCACTTACTCCTCCATTACATTCTGTTTCCCTCATCCACAGTCAGTCGTCCCCACTAACGTTGTGTTTATTGCAGGTACTATTGCAGAAATGGCGCCAAAGTCCAAACAAGCAGAAGGAGAGGAGAATTAGTTTCTCCCGCCTCCTATTGACTTGGACATGATCCCACTGGTCAACAAAGACCGGTTGATCACATATACAAAATGTGACTTTAATTTCTCATACCTCCAGTCGTGGCTCAGGGAAGTCTTCGTGGACCAGAGTGATGAAATTGGACTCTGGGAGTCCAATTTACCCCTCTACCTCTTCCCTCAGATCCACCATTTTCCCGAGTTTTCTCTCAAGTGTCAAGCCCATTATATCCCTGAGAAAAGAGTGGTCGTCTCCCTGTCTGGAGAGATCTTGTTCCTCATCATGCCCAAATCCATAGACCAGATGATGCAAATTCCCCGAGCCGACTCTGCGTCCCCCTTCAACCTGGAAATTCTCACCGAATTATACCAGAAAATGACCTTCCGCCAAAGAGCTCAAATATTCGAGCTCTTCCTTCCCTCATCCGCTCAATTTCCCTCCACAAATCCTCCTTACCCGTCCTCCATGTTCTCAACTAAGGGAAACCAGGTCATCTCTCCCTCTGTGCTTTGTTAGGATACTATTTTGACCAGTGGGTAGATGAACCCATTCTGGGTTTTTTATCCATCTTCTCTATAGATGAAAAGCCCACCACCCAGTTTGATTTCAACACCTTCTTGGAAAACAATATTCACGAACATTTCATGAATTTCGGTACGGAAGGCATGTTTAGATATTCATCGATACTAGCCTATTTGTTCGTTTTCTTCTAGGCAGATAAATTTATCTTTTCCATGCAGAAGATGGATGGAGATGGTAGACCTCAGGCAGTCACAGCATGGACCTCCTTGCTCAATCACAACTCCACTGATTTCAGCTTCAAGGAGTTCATCGACCAATTCTACCACCCTGTGGTAAGCATGCTAGGTGGTAGGCCCGAGCCTCGGATAAACGACGAAGTTCAGAGGATCCTGCATCTCTCTAACAACACAAAGACCGGGGATTGGTACCTGTATCAAAATCATACCGAGATCAGAGTATACAGGTGCGAGTTGGCACCGTATAAGCTGCCCAAGTACCTGCCTGTCAGAATTTTCGCGTTAGAATATATAAGGCAGATTATAAATTCAGATGATATCCATTTTGTATCATTGAAGAAAAAGCAGCAACTTAGAATCAAGGGGCAGATTGGCTCCTTCATCTGCAATAGTCGTGGCGCTGGGGAAGAAGTAGACCGGATGCTGAGAGAAATGAATTTCTTCCTGAGCTTCCCATGGCATTATGATGCATGTGGGATCATCTCAGAGATGAGGGTGAAGAACAAAAACATCCCTTACGTTCATGTGTCTAGGCCTGAAATTGAGAAGTTTGCAAATCAGACAGCCTAGGAGCCTAACACATTGATTGAAGTAGAACAACAGGATCCCCCGGCCATGGTATCTCAAACAACAACGCCACAGGTACCGAAGGAAAAAATGCCTCGGCAGGATTTATCTCCGCCTGTCACTGAGGTATCTTCCGAGGAATTCCAGCTGCATACCAAGAGGCCTAAGACATCATCAGTCCCTGTCTCGACCGGGGAAAAAGAAGCCCCACCTACCACAGTGACCAAGTCTGTTATTCCACCCTTTGGTTCGAGCCTCCACAAGGTCATTACCCCAGTATTGCCAAAGAAATCCACAGACTCCCCATTGAGTAGTCAGCCAGGCAGGGTGGGACCCAAGTTGAGTATTTTTTAGAAGTACGAGCTGATCAAGAAAAGGAACCAGACCCTTACCAGTAGTACTTGCGCTCAGTTTTGGAAGCAGACGTCGACTGCGCAACATAGGCTACTATCTATATTTGACACAGAAAAGGGCAGAATGCACATGGCCTTCCTCTAGGCACAGGTACTAGACCCCAAGGTGATCACTGATTATAAAAGGGCCACCTTCGAATTCCAGACTAAGGACGTGCATCCAACCGATCAAATGGATCTGCACAGGAAGACAGGGGAAATGGTTTTCTACACTCTGGCACATGCTTCTACTGCTGCGTCGAAATTGCAGGTGTCCCTGAACAATGTTCAAACACAACTCAAGCTGGAGAAGATTTCATCCTTTGCAAAGGACAATAGGATCAAAACTTTGGAGGAGCTGGTCCTCAAGATTGGCTATGATCCTTCAAACGTCAAAGCAGCCGAGGAAATGATAAAGAAGAAAAATGTTGACATAGCATCCTTGAGGAAGCAACTGAAGCTCCCGCCCACAGAGGATTCACAGGCGAAGGAGATAGCAGAGAAAGAAGGCGATAAGGATGAAATGCTCAAGCTGCTCATGGAGCAGAATGCACAACTCAAAGAAATGGAAGTCGAGATGGAAAAACTATTAAAAGAGAAGGAGCAGCTGAAGCCAATGGAAGTCATTCCATTGAGTTCCATTCCGATTTCAGGAGTGATTACAGCATCAATGACAACAGTCCCATCCACAACTCCATTGACATCCCAGGAGAAGACAGCCGATTTGGCTGAGTCCATGGAAAAAATGAACCTGCAGGAAACATAGATCAACAATTTTAAAAAGGAGAGTGAGAACCTTCAGGAACTCAAATCTTCCTTCCAGACCAACCTTTCCAAGGAAAAGCAAGTAACATAGCAGCTCAAGCAGGAGCTACAACAACTCCGGAAGCAAACAGTAGCAGGAAAGACATTGGTCGAGGTTAAAGAGAGTGTATGGACAAACATCACTAAGTCCATGAATGAGATATGGCCCATGATCCAGATCATGTTTGAGTAGAACGAATTGGTCCAGAGGAGAAAAAAGGCCATTGAGAAGATCAGATTAGAATTGGGAGACATGCCAACATAGGCAAACAAGATCATCAAGTTCCTCAATTCTAAGACTAGGGAAGAGCTGGAAGAGCTGAAGATTGAAGATAGAACATAGACCATCCTTGAGGTCAAAAGAGTTTTGACCAAGAGAGGACTAATTCTTTAGCTTGAAGAAAAGGTTCAGGCCATGTACGAGGGGGTACAAAGGTTCTTCAGTAAGATTGAGGCTCTCCAAAAGAAAGGTCTACCTGGTCTGAAGGTAATTAATGACAAACTGATGACACTCCCAGATTACAAGAAGAGATTTGCTGATGTGTCTAAGGACAGTTCAAAGTTTGTAGGGATTGAAGGGAGCATCACTGACAAGGCATTTCTGGATTCCCTTCAGTGGGACATCAACATCCAACACGAGATTCAATACATCTTCCTCACCAAGCCCACATTCGCCAAGTACACAGAGATGGACGAAGTGTATCGAAGGATGCTCAAAGTCAATGTGCCCAGTCATCTTAGATGGGAGGAACTATGTGATCTGATCGATTAACAGATGAGTTGTCCAGGTCCAATAAGCTATCCAGTCAGATGAAGTCGTGCAGAGGCTTCATCAACAACCCACCCAGAAATCAGCGTGCAGTTACACCATGTCATCAAGCAGTTCCTAGATTTAGGAAATTCGTTAAATTAGTTAGGCTAAAAATAGATTTAGCACGTCTTGGTCATTTATGACAGGAATGCTTGTAATTTGAGTTATAAATACTTCACCCTTCGAATTATTGAGGGTTGTTGATCTTCACACCCTGACGCTATCAGACTGTAATATTTTTGAAGAGATCTTCCATTAATAAAAATGAGGCACTTTTACAGGATTCTTGCGTGTATTCACTGGTGATTTTTTCTCTCTAAGTTGAATGTTATTCTCATTTTGCTATCTTACTGTTTTCTGAATCTAATCTTTAAGAGTAACAAATTTTGTAGGATTTATCTCGTATACCCTGTTTCTGACTCAAAATATTTTAGTGTTTTATCTTCTGGTGTTTTCAATAAAGAAATTCTTAACTGCTTCTTTGTTGAAATTATCTTTCTCATGTTTTCTGCTATTCATCATTTATGCTATTAAAGAATCCAATGATTATGATTATATTAAGTTTTCCTTTGCGTTTCTGGTTTGGATTTCATATTTTATTAACACACAGAACCCATAGCCCAATGGATGTGTAGACTGTCTCAACCAATTCGAAAAAATACTTTGACAACAAAACCGACCTATTACTTTATCTAGCCTAATATTTAAAATTGGAAACATAGTTAAATCATATAGAGAGTTCCCTCTCTGAAGTTGGAAGGGCTAGATCCCAGCTTCAAAAGTGGTTGGATAAAGTTACCTTAGTAGATTTCTTCTGCTGCCAACCTCTAAGAAATTTACCAAGTGCTAACATAGTGGCGACTCCATTGGGGAAAGAACTAAAAATTTATAATTTCACGTTTTCTTTTCCCTAAAAAGAAAGTCTGTTCCTGGAATATTGCAAATTTGAGAAGAAAGTAATGTTTAGAGGTTGATTAAGCTTTGTACATATTATTTTCGGACTCACAAAACTAAAAAGTATATATATAAAATACCAAAAAGAATTCTGGCTCCCAAGAAAGTTTATACTCGATCTCATCCAGACCCAGAACCTGCGATAGTGACAGATAACCCCGAACAATTGCTCAGGAAAAAGGCCATAGCTGAAGGCTCAGTGAGTCATACTCCCTTGCATAAGTCCCTTTCCTTTTCATGGGAACCTGTTACCTTTCAAAAACCTGACCTTGATACCTTTCCACAGCAAAGCCTGGTTAGAACACGATCCGATAGTTTTGTGACTGGAATCACCTTTGACCCAACTGTTTTGCAACCCCGAACCCCTGAAGTTCTGTCTCCCACTGCTAAACCACAAATCACTCCCTCAGTGCTATCCAGTCCCTCCTCGTCCTCGTCTTCAGTCGCTACCTTGCCGATCATCCAGGTTGTCGTCCCACCTCCTCCACCCATCATGGCAGCTCGATATGCTCCCTTGGTGTTGGCTGCGCCTCTACATGCCATGCCCCAATACTATCAAACGAGACTTCCACAGTTCAATGCAATAGGACCTTTGAGCACACAACAACACGTAGATAAAATGAATGATTATTATGATTTGCATGAAGCAGATGAAGCTGACGTTCAAATGAGATTGTTTGCCCAAAGTTTGACAGGTGACGTTAAAAAATGGTACAAAGGGTTGCGTGCCACCTCAGTCCTTGACCTTACCACATTCCAAAGGAGTTTTCTAGACAGATGGGAGGTAAAGAAAAACCCTCTGCAAATTTTGTCGGAATATGCAAATATTAGAAGAAATCAAGGTGAGACAGTGCAAGATTACTGCACTCATTTCAATAACCATTACAATGCAATCCCAGCTGAAATCAAACCTCCACAGGTTTTGGCATTGATAAAATTCCCTGATGGTTTTGACGCTGACATGTCATACCAACTAAGAGAAATAAATTCTACCACCCTGGAAGACATGCAAAAAAGTGCAATAAATGTGGAGGCCAATTTGTTGGCAAAAAGGGCACGTCAGAGGTCAGAGAGGAGAGTCACAATTAAAGAAGAACCTTCCACATCAACCTCAGATTCCAAATTGGATTCTTTGGCTAGAGCAATGGAAAGACTTACTGTGTCGGATAGAAATCCTCCAAGAGATAACCCACCATCTCCTCAGGTTTGGAACCCTAACTTTAGGAGAAACCCTCCTCAAATCAGACAGAGAGATCCTAGGGATCAAAGAGAGCAGAGGGGTCCAGATCAGTAGATCATACCTCCCCTACAAGAAAATTATGTCGATGAAGGGGAGGAAGTAATCGAAGAACTGGAGGATACTCACATAAATCTCATGGGCATTCACGATAACGAACCTATTTTCCTTACCCAATAAGAGAAAGAACTTTTTCTTCTCAATCAAACAAAAGTAAGTGAAGAAGCTGAAGATGTAGAACAACAGGCATTCGAAAATGCCATTCTGGAGGTACACCGACAGTACAATCTGCGGAGTAAAAAGACAGAAGGGAGTTCCCGAAAAAAGACGATTGAAACAAAGAAGGTAGTCGAAACCAAGAAGGCCTCTGAGCCAACTGCCGAGAAGATTCTTGAGAAGAGCACTGCTGAAGCTCCCGTGAAGAAAAACCTTACTATTCTGAAAAGGCCGTCACAGCCCGAGGTTTCACCTATTAATCCACCAAGTACTTCTAGACAGAAGAATATGGTGGACAAACCAGAATTGATGAGCCAGGGCAGAGCTCCTACACCTTTTAGCCTTGAGGGGGAATTGGCCAAAGTAAAAATTCCCATCCCACTTTCTGAGTTGATGAACAGAGATGTTTATCGTTCACAGGTGATTAAAGCACTGACCATTGAACCTGACATAGGCACGAAGGCTTTAACCATTGGATCAACAAATCATTCAGACATTGTGAACCTTACTGATGATCAACCCGAACTTCTTTTTGGACCTGAAGTAGATGGTCGAGATGATACTGGTGATGTAGCTCCTTTTTACATCAGTCTAAACATACATGACCTGATCTTGCATAATGCTATGCTGGATTCGAATGCTTCTCACAATTTGATGCCTAAAGAAGTAATGGAGAAACTGGGACTGGAGGTCACCAGACCTTATAAGAATTTACACTCATTTGACTCCAGTAAAGTTAGATGTATTGGTTTGATTAAGGACCTATGTATCACCCTGGTTCAGATTCCTGCAAAAAGCATGGTCATGGATGTGGTAGTCACAGACATCCCTCCGAAGTATGGAATGTTGCTTTCCCGATCTTGGGGGGCTAAGTTGAGAGGTACCCTGCAGCTAGATATGTCTTATGCCACTATCCCAGTTTTCGGGCAACAAAGAAGGCTATATAAAGAAACATTGATGAAGTACATGGTCAGTAGCCAAGAAAAGCCGCACAACTATCCTCTTTACTCCGCTCATTTCGACTTGGATTCTTTTATCTTGTACAACGATGGTGACACGGGAGAGCAAGACACTCAGCTGGAAGAAGATACATCTAGTCAGGATGAAGGCCAAGAAATCATTGAGGTAGCAAGGATGAAGAACGTGATAACTAAAGAGTTACCCGCAGATTTCTGGAGCATGGATTTTGATGGAGTAGTAAGCAAAGAAGGAGCTGGAGCAGAAGTCTGGCTGCATAATCACAGAAACAGGTATTCAGAAAACCATTCTTACAAATTAAATTTCCAATTCACTAACAATGTTGCCGAGTATGAAGCCTTGATGCTCGGTTTGAAGCTTTTGAAAAGAGTTGGTGCTAAACAGATTATGGTAAGAGGTGACTCTGAGTTGATAATCAAGCAAATCAAAGGTGAGTATGCTGCGAAACACCCACGTCTTAGGGCCTATAGGAACGTTGTTCTTGATGCCTTGAGATGTTTCACTGAAGTTGACTTGCAGGTAATGCTGAGGGGACAAAACATTCTGGCGGATGGATTGGCTATGTCAGCAGCCACATGTAAGATTCCTTTCCACTCGACTCGCCCATACACGGTAGAGGTGAAATGCAGACCAACCGTTCCCGACAATATCAGGTATTGGCAAGTGTTTGGTAATGATGATCAAATCGAAGACTTTCTGCAGTGCAAAAACGATTTCGAATGTGCAAATATAGATTTAGAGAACGAAGATGAAAATGTAAATAGATCTGATTTTGAAATTGATAGTGTAAATAGCGTAGATTCAGTAGAATTAGGCGATGATGAGATGGAGGCTGATGTTTTACATTTGAAAAGAAATGTTTTGCCTAGAGGTCTAGTTCCTTTAGAGGACTTGTTTGATTTTAATGACGTAGCCAAAAAGCCAAAAATCGAAGCCCATGGACAAGAGGTAGAAGACTTTAATATAGGGATTGAAGAGAAACCTAGGATGGTCAAACTGTCCAAATCATTACCCCCTGAGAAAAAAATCAAATACATTGAGCTGTTCAAAGAATATTCGGATGTCTTTGCATGGGGCTATGAGGACTTGAAATCTTATGATACCAACATCATACAACACATGATTCCCATAAAAGAAGACGAAAAACCGTTCAGGTAGAAACTTAGGAGGATAATTCCCAAGTTGCTCCCTCTGATAGAAAAGGAGATTAAAAAAATGTACGATGCCAAAATCATAATCCCGTTGTGTTTTTCCAAATGGGTCTCTAATTTAGTCCCTACATGTAAGAAATCTGGGGAAATCAGACTTTGCATAGATTTCTGAAATCTGAATAAGGTCTCCCTGAAGGATAATTACCCCTTGCTGAAAATGGATCACATCCTTCAAAGGGTAGTCAGATCCAGTCGAATATCTTTGCTGGACGGTTTCTCGGGTTACAATCAGGTCCTCGTCCACCTAGATGACCAAGACAAAACCGCCTTCACCACACCATGGGGCACTTTCATGTATGTGAAAATGCCTTTTGGTCTGATGAACGCAGGAGCCACATTCCAGAGAGCGATGGATATCGCCTTTGTGGAAGAATCTGGTAAGTTTATTGTCGTCTATTTAGATGATGTAACTATGTTTTATCGATTTGATGACAAGCACCTGCGACACCTTAGACGAGTCTTTGAGAAATGTAGAAGGTTTGGGATTTCGTTAAATCCTAAGAAAAGCCTTTTCGTCCTAGAGGAAGGAAAACTACTAGGACACATCATCTCCAAGGATGGAATCAAAATAGACCCCAGCAGAATCGAGGCCATACAAAAATTAGAACACCCAAGAAACCTTAAAGAACTGCAGTCTTTTATCGGGAGAATAAAATTTCTACGAAGATTCATTCCCAATCTGGCTGAGCTCCTTAGAAACATTACAAATATGCTAAAAAAGGATGTGAAAATAAAATGGGACTCTGAGTCCAGACAGTCTTTCGAACAAGTCAAACGAGCACTCACAGAGGCCCCTGTCTTAATCAGTCCTGATTTTACCAAAGATTTCTATCTTTTTTCTTTCGCTTCCGAACATACTATAGCAGCGGTATTACTACAAAATAACAATGAAGGGTATGAACAACCCATAGATTTCTTTAGTAAAGCGTTAAGAGACGCTGCTCTATATTACAAGATAATGGAGAAACAAGCTTTTGCCTTGGTGAAAGCTATAAAAGATTTCAGGGTTTACATTCTCCATTCTCATACCATAGCTTATGTTCTGAATGCGGTAGTAAAAGACATTTTGACCCAGGACAACCCTGATGGAAGAAGGGGAAAATGGATTGCTGTCATTTTAGAATACGATATAGAGATTAAGCTTACAAAATTAATCAAGGGTCAAGGCCTAGCAAAATTAATGGCTGAATCAAATTTCCATGCTCTTGACATTAATTTTTTAGCTGTAGTAGATGAACAGGGCGAGATGGCGACTCCAAGTGTGAGAGAGGAATTTCTCAACTCTCCATGGTACGCAGACCTTATATTCATTTTGCAAAATTTACAAGCTCCCCATGGTTTGACTAAGACTAAAGCTAGATTTTTAAAGTTGAAATCCTTAAAATTCTGTATTCTAGAAGGCAATTTGTATTGGAAAGATCTTGAAGGCATTTTGTTAAATTGTTTATTGAAAGGTGAAGCTGACAACGTGTTACAAGAATTTCATGCAGGAGAATGTGGTGGCCACCTGAACTGGAAGGTCACAACCAACAGAATACTTAGAGCTGGATTCTATTGGCCCACCCTATTCGCCGATGTACATCATAAAGTGACTGCATGTCATCAATGTCAGCTATTTGAAGGCAAAAGGAAACTCCTTCCTCTCCCCCTGAAACTGATTTCAGTTGAAGCCCCTTTCCAGCAATGGGGACTGGACTTCATCGGAGAAATACACCCCCCTTCTTCAGGCCAACACATGTGGATTCTCACTGCCACCGATTATTTTACCAAATGGATTGAAGCAGTACCAATCAGGCAAGCCACTAACTCTGTTATTATCAAATTCCTTGAAAATAATATCTTGTCTCGCTTTGGATGTCCTAGAAAGATTATAACTGATAATGCAGCTTCTTTTCGGTCGAAGAAACTCATAGATTTTTGCAACCAGTACCACATTGGTTTGGGGCATTCCACAGCCTACTACCCTCAGGGGAATGGACTGGCGGAATCTTCAAACAAAACCTTGGTAAATATCATCAAGAAAACATTGCAGGAAAACAAGAAATCGTGGCATAACAAATTGGTGTTCACATTATGGGCTGACAGACTGACCACCAAAAGGTCAATCGGTATGTCACCATACCAGTTGGTCTATGGCACAGAGGCAGTTTTCCCCACTTCTTTAGGAGTCCCTGTCATGAATTTGCTTCAAGATGTACAAGTTGAGCCAAATGAATCACAGAGAAGGATCAACCAGATGATCCATTTGCAGCAGTCTAGGGAAGAAGTCTTCAACAAGACTCAGGTAATCCAAGAAAACATCAAGAAGATCTTTGACAAAAGAACCAAGGAAGATGATTTTGAGCTGGGAGATTTGGTACTGAGATGGGACACCAGAAATGAAGACAAGGGAAATCATGGAAAATTTGACAGTCTGTGGAGAGGACCATACATGATTCAAGCATTCAGGGGGAACAATGCTTTCTTGCTAAACAACGCTGATGGGACAGATCTGCGAGGAGGACCTGTAAATGGAAGAATGTTGAAACATTATGTGCCACCTCAGTAGAGACTCAATTTTTCACTCTCCATTGTACATACCGTTCTTATTTTTATTTTTCGCCTGCATTTTCTGAGTGAAGAACATTAGTCAGTTGGTTGAAGCCTAAAGAGAAGGCCCTAAGTTGCTGACCAATGTTTTTCCAATTTTTGAGAATAAAACCAACGAAGGCTACTAGGCATAAATTTTCAGAATGACAGGAACCAGGATTCTTGGCACTTCACAGGGAAAGTACCATCCCCAGGTGGAGCCGCTGTTATCATCCTATAAGTTATAGGATCAACTGGTGACTGGGATATTATCTATTTTTAGTGTTTTTGTTGACAAATGATTTTTCATTCTGCAAATAATTTGAAAAATAAAGAAAAAGGAAAAAGAAAGAAAAAGAAAAAATAAAAAAGAGAAGAAAAGGAAAGAAAAAGAGGGCATAAAAGAATTTCAATAAAATCCCCATGCAATAATAGTAACTTGGTCCATACCTTTCAAACATGGCCAAGTTCTTTTTTAAATTTCATGTTGATAGGGTAGTGAATGAATTTGGATAAACAATTTAATCTTAGCCAAAGTGTCTAGGTTAGATTAGTGAATAAATCTGGCCAGACTGTCTAATCTTGGTCAGATAGCCCCAGGGTAGAGTAAATTCTTAACCCAACAGTCTAATCTGGGTTAATTGTCATAGGAAGATAGTCTAGTATATAGGCTAGTTTCTTTATTGTTTCATTTCAATAAAACCAGCTTGATGTAAATGTGGCACCATGTTTCATATGCTTAGAAGATCGTTTGGTCGAGCTCCATGGTGGTGTCTACTTGAAAAGTTTGGGGAAAAACCCATAAAATGCGTTTATCCTAAGTTTTTCCCCGGCGCATGTGTTTTCCGCTCCCCACTTATGCTCCCTGCACATATCAACGGTCCTGATCGTGGCGCCCAGATCTACGGTGGACAAATCATTCTGGACCCCCCTGACCATTCTTCTTTTAACCAGGGGGGGGGGGGGTCCGGAATCGATGACAAGACTCGCACTCATCTGGACGGCTCAAGATCGACTGCTCAAATCAACGGTCAATATTGGATTCCGAACCCTCCCATCCGTTCTGCTTTTAACTGAGGGGGGGGGGGGTCCAGAATGAGTGATAAAAGGCGCGATCCGCGGCTAGGAAACAAGCGCTCAGATCAATGGCTCAAAATGGATTTCGAACCCCCCCCGGATGATCTGCTATTAACTGAGGGGAGGGGTCCGGAATGGTATCTTTCCTCCGACAGGCCCTCTTTATACGTGGCAACAATCTAATGGCCCTGATTCCCGTCACCATCTGCTATCTGACAGACCTCCGTCACCTCTGGACGTCACCTTCCACCTTTTCCAAACTGGTCATGTCCCATAACTGCTGTCAATCCTTCCCCCCTATTCGCTCGTAGCAAGCCCCTTATTATGACTTTTACCTCCAATCGATAGCCGCCACATCACTCGTCCGTATCCCTCAGTCACAGTCACCCGCCCTCTCACCCTCAAAGTGATCCGTTGGCCATTTATTAATGGATAACCTATCCGTTATTCAGCTGACCTGTCTCCCGCGCCCAACCGACCCCAGTTTAAATAAAACTACAATTATTTCCCTTACTTTCTCTATTCACCCATCGCACCAGAGAAATCCACCACTTACTCCTCCGTTACATTTTGTTGCCCTCATCCACAATCAGTCTCCCCCACTAACGTTGTGTTTATTGTAGGTACTGTTGCAGAAATGGCGCCAAAGTCCAAACAAGCGAAAGGAGAGGAGAATCCGTTTCTCCCGCCTCCTGTCGACCTGGACAGGATCCCACTGGTCGACAAAGACCGGTTGATCGCAGATACAAAATGTGACTTTGATTTCTCAGACCTCCAGTCCTCGCTCAGGAAAGTCTTCCTAGACCAGAGTGATGAAATTGGACTCTGGGAGTCCAATTTACCCCTCTACCTCTTCCCTCAGATCCACCATTTTCCCAAGTTTGCTCTCAAGTGTCAAGCCCATTATATCCCCGAGCAAAGAGCCGTCGTCTCCTCGTCCGGAGAGATCCTGTTCCTCATCACGCCCGAATCCATAGACCAGATGATGAAAATTCCCAGAGTCGACTCTACGCCCCCCTTCAACCTGGAAATTCTCACCGAATTATACCAGAAAATGACCTTCCCCCAAAGAGCTCAAATATTCAAGCTCTTCCTTCCCTCATCCGTTCAATTTCCCTCCACAAATCTCCTTACCCATCCTCCATGTTCTCAACTAAGGGAAACCAGGTCATCTCCTCCCTCTGTGCTTTGTTAGGATACTATTATGACCAGTGGGTAGATGAACCCATTCTGGGTTTTTTTATCCATCTTCTCTACAGATGAAAATCCCACCACCCAGTTTGATTTCAGCACCTTCTTGGCAAGCAATATTCACGAACAGTTCATGAATTTCGGTACAGAAGGCATGTTTAGATATTCATCGATACTAGCCTATTTGTTCGTTTTCTTCCAGGTGGATAAATTTATCTTTTCCATGCAAAAGATGGATGGAGATGGTAGACCTCAGGAAGTCACAACATGGACCTCCTTTCTCAAGAACAACTCCATTGATTTCATCTTCAAGGAGTTCATCGACCAATTCTACCACCCTATGGTAAGCATGCTAGGTGGTAGGCCCGAGCCTCGGATAAACGATGAAGTTCAGAGGATTCTGCATCTCTCTGACAACACAAAGACCGGGGATTGGTACTTGTATCAAAATCATATCGAGATCAGAGTATACGGGTGCGAGTTGTCACCGTATAAGCTGCCCAAGTACCTGTCTGTCAGAATTTTCGCGTTAGAATATATAAGGCAGATTATAAATTCAGATAATATCCGTTTTGTATCATTGAAGAAAAAGCAACAACTTAGAATCAAGGGGCAGATTGGCTCCTTCATCTGTAACAGTCGTGGCACTAGGGAAGAAGCAGACCGAATGATGAGAGAAATGAAGTTCTTCCTGAGATTCCCATGGCATTATGATCCATGTGGGATCATCTCAAAGTTGAGGGTGAAGAACAAAAACATCCCTTACGTTCATGTGTCTAGGCCTGAAATTTAGAAGTTTGCAAATCAGACAACGTGGGAGCCTAACACATTGATTGAAGTAGAACAGCAGGATCCCCTGGCCATGGTATCTCAAACAACAATGCCACAGGTCCCGAAGGAAAAAAGGCCTCGACATGATTTATCTCCACCTGTCACTGAGGTATCTTTCGAGGAATTCCAGCTGCATACCAAGAGGCCTAAGACTTCGTCAATCCCTAGACCGACCGGGGAAAAAGAAGCCTCGCCTACCACAGTGACCAAGTCTGTTATTCCACGTTTTGAGCCTCCATAAGGTCATTACCCCAGTATTGTCGAAGAAATCCACAGACTCCCCATTGAGTACTCAACCAGGTAGGGTGGGACACAAGTTGAGTATTTTGGAGAAGTACGAGCTGATCAAGAAAAGGAACCAGACCCTTACCAGCAGTACTTGCACTCAATTTTGGAAGCAGACGTCGACTGCGCAGCATAGGCTGCTGTCTGCATTTGACACAGAAAAGGGCAGAATGCACATGGCCTTCCTCCAGGCATAGGTACCAGACCCCAAGGTGATCACTGATTATAAAAGGGCCACCTTCGAATTCTAGATGAAGGACGTGCATTCGGCTGATCAAATGGATCTGCACAAGTAGATAGGGGAAATGGTTTTCTACACTCTGGCACATGCTTCTACTGCTGGGTCGAAATTGCAGGTGTCCCTTAACAATGTTCAAACACAACTCAAGCTGGAGAAGATTTCATCCTTTGCAAAGGACAATAGGATCAAAACTTTGGAGGAGCTGGTCCTCAAGATCAGCTATGATCCTTCAAACGTAAAAGCAGCCGAGGAAATGATAAAGAAGAAAAATGCTGACATAACATCCTTGAGGAAGCAACTGAAACTCCCGCCCACAGAGGATTCGCAGGCAAAGGAAATAGAAGAGAAAGAAGGCGAGAAGGATGAAATGCTCAAGCTGCTCATGGAGTAGAATGCACAACTCAAAGAAATGGAAGTTGAGATGGAGAAACTATTAAAAGAGAAGGAGCAACTGAAGCCAATGGAAGTCATTCCATTGACTGCCATTCCAATTTCGAGAGTGAGTACAACATCAGTGACAACAGTCCCATCCACGACTCCATTGACATCCCAGGAGAAGACAACCGATTTGGCTGAGTCCATGGAAAAAATGAACCTGCAGGAAACATAGATCAGCAGACTTAAAAAGGAGATTGAGAACGTTCAGGAACTCAAATCTTCCTTCCAGACCAGAATTTACAAGGAAAAGCAGGTAACAGAGCAGCTCAAGCAGGAGCTACAACAACTCCGGAAGAAAACAGTGGCAGGAAAGACATTGGCCAAGGTTAAAGAGAGTGTATGGACAGACATCACTAAGTCCATGAATGAGATATGGCCCATGATCCAGATCATGTATGAGCAGAACGAATTGGTCCAAAGGATCAAACAGGCCATTGAGAAGATTAGAGTAGAATTGGGAGACATGTCAACACAGGCAAACGAGATCATCAAGTTCCTCAATTCTAAGACCAGGGAAGAGATGGAAGAGCTGAAGATTGAAGACAGAACAAAGACCATCCTTGAGGTCAAAAGAGTTTTGACCAAGAGAGGACTAATGCTTCAGCTGGAAGAAAAGGTTCAGGCCATGGACCATGGGGTACAAAGGTTCTTCAGTAAGATTGAGGCTCTCCAGAAGAAAGGTCTACCTGGTCTGAAGGTAATTAATGATAAACTGATGACACTCCCGGATTACAAGAAGAGATTGGCTGATGTGTTTAAGGACAGTTCAAAGTTTGCAGGGATTCAAGGGATCATCACCGACAAGGCATTTCTGGATGCCCTTCAGTGGGACATCAACATCCAACATGAGATTCGATACATCTTCCTCACCAAGCCCACATTCGCCAAGTACACAGAGATGGACGAAGTGTATCGAAGGCTGCTCAAAGTCAACGTGCCCAGTCATCTTAGATGGGAGGAAATCCATGATCTGATCGATTAGCATATGAGCTGTGTAGGTCCAGTCAGCTGTCCAGTCAGATGAAGTCGTGCAGAGGCTTCATCAACGACCCACCCAGAAATCAGCGTGCAGTTACACCATGTCATCAAGCAGTTCCTAGATTTAGGAAATTTGTTAAATTACTTAGGCTAAAAATAAATTTAGCACATCCTTGTCATTTATGACAGGAATGTTTGTAATTTGAGTTATAAATACTTCACCCTTCAACGTATTGAGGGGTGTTTATCTTCACACCCTGACGCTATCAGACTGTAATATTTTTGAAGAGATCTTCCATTAATAAAAAGGAGGCACTTTTATAGGATTCTTGTGTGTATTCATTGGTGATGTTTTCTCTCTAATTTGAATGTTATTCTCGTTTTGTTATCTTACTATTTTCTGAATCTAATCTTTAAGAGTAACGAATGTTGCAGGATTTATCTAGTATACCCTGTTTCTGACTCGAAATATTTTAGTGTTTTATCTTCTGGTGTTTTCAATAAAGAAATTCTTAATTGCTTCTTTGTTGAAATTATCTTTCTCATCTTTTCTACTATTCATCATTTATGCTATTAAAGAATCTAGTGATTATATTATCTTGCCCTGTGAAAGTTTTCCTTTGCGTTTATGGTTCGGATTTCATATTTTATTAACACACAGACCCCATAGCCCAATGGATGTGTAGACTGTCTCAACCAATTCGAAAAAATACTTTGACAACAAAAACGACCTATTACTTTACCTAGCCTAATATTTAAAATTGGAAACATAGTTAAATCATACAGAGAGATCCCTCTCCGAAGTTGGAAGGGGTAGATCCCAGCTTCAAAAGTGGTTGGATAAAGTTACCTTAGTAGATTTCTTCTGCTATCAACTTCTAGGAAATTTACAAAGTGCTAACAGGACCATCTCTGGTGGATGTAAATACCAAACTAGAATTGCTAACACCATATTAGGGAGGGTAAGTGTTGTGGCTACTTGGAAAGCTTCGACGCTAGGTGGAGGGTAAAAGAAGGGGATTTGAGTAATGGCTTGGGGAACTGTCTCCCAAATTGGGATATGGCCTTGGGGAGAGGTGAAATCGTGGACTGGTGGGGTCGACGAGTTCACAGGAGGCTCATGAGGGGGTAGCTCTGCGACTAGTGGGACGTCAGATATGATAGAAGCCTCCTTAGGAGGAAGGGTATCTTCTATGTCAGTTCCATTAGATGATACGACACATACTTGATTGGAAGGATGAAGGAGTGGTGGTGTTCCATGGTAAGTTCCTAACAATGATGGATCTTTGAAAATTTTGGGACCCATTTTGATGAGTGGGAATGCGTCATGACTCGTGTGGATGAGAGGGAGAATGTTATCGATGTTGGTAGACGGGTTAGGCTCATAATGTGAGACTTGGTCAATGGTAACGATCATCCCGTTGTGGGGGAACATCATTGTTCGAAAGACGGAAGAGGCAACTGCCTTCATAGCGTACATGTAGCTACGACCGAACATGATATTATAATCGAGTGGGGCGTCGATAACTTCAATGTCGATGAGAATAGTCTTTCCCCTGAGTTCTACGGGGACATTTTGGAAGAGTCCTTCAAGACATGATGGTCATCCATCATAAGATCGTAAGGTAATGGCAGAGGGCATGAGTTCAGGGGAACCAAGTTTCTGCCATACAGATTTGGACATAATGCATGTAGATGCACCTTCATCGATGATACACCGATGAACTGTAATGTTTCGTATTTTCACTGGGATTTGCAAAGCGATCAAAGTAGGAAGGCAAGGTTCTCCGCTGTCGATATCAAATGTAATGAGTCGAGTATCTGTGTGGTCGACTGCCCCCAAGGCGAAAAGTAATGATTTTCGCTGAGTGGGACAAGTCTGAAGAACTTCTAAGACTGACATGGCAGCTGGGGCTTGTGCTAAGTCATCAACCAAACTGTAATTATGAGCTACCCTAGCCTGTGGGTTGTGGACATTCTTGCGCAATGGGATGCGAGGGATGCGAAGAGGTAGTTCTGTGTTAGGGTGAGGGATCACCAGCGGGGGTCCTGTTGGTGCAGGAAATGTTTTTGGAGGAATGGGAGGAGACTCAGCGAGTGCATGATACTGACGATTACATGTTTGCAGAAGGATTTCTTCCTCACTGGTGAGGAGGATCGTGTGATCTGCTGCATTTTTTTGATTGAGGTACTGTCCCACCTGAGGTGGGGTAAGCTGCGTGTCATGTTGGGTGTTTATCACACCTTGGTGTGGAATAGGATTCTGCAGCACGGCTGGGGGGGGGTTGTTGCACGTATTGTTGTGGGGCCTGCTGAGGGGCAGGCGGTGCTGGAGGATGGGGTAGATTTCCTGAGTCTTTCAGCCATTTGAAATCAACGATTTGGGGGCAATGATGAGTATAATGACCGAACTCACCGCAAAGGGCACAAGGGAAGTTGGTTTTAACATTATTGTTATTTCTCCCTTGACGCCTATTGTTATTTCCCCCCTGGGGGTTCTGATTCCCTTGGTTATGGTTGCCCCTAGTAGGTTGGTTCTGCTAGGGTTGATTCCTGCCTTGACCTGAGTTGTTGTTGTTCCTGTTTCTTCCTTTATTTTTGGCATTATTCGACGGGTGGGTCGGATTTGCTGTATTCAGTTGTTCAAAATTTTGATATTGCTGAACGGGAGAGGGTTGAACAAAATTCACCCCAGGATGAGGATGTAGGGGAGCGATGAGTTGTGGGGGACCAGGAAATGGAAAGTACAGATTCTTTGGGGGTAACTATCTGTAAGGTACATAGGAAGGCGTGGAATTTTCGCTAGTACTATAAGCTGAGGTAGAGGGGGTACTAGAACTTGTTTGAATAGGTGGTTGTATGGGGAGTGTCGGTGGTGGCCCACTGATGGGTAGAGGCATAGAAACAGGGTATGGTTGTTGATAAGGGGGTGGGGGGTAATAAGAGGTGCCCCCATATGCTGGCGGATATTGAGGTGTTCCATACATTGGTGGTTGTTGGGGTTGTGGACCGTGGTGAGTAGTATTACCAATCAGTCCGTCTGTTGAGTGAGACATCCCAGGTTTGTCTTGTCCAAACGACACAGGTTTTGGGAGATCAGGGAGTACAGTGTATAAGTACCCTGACTGTGAATAAATAAGGTCGTATTGTTGAGCCTTACTGATGGCTTCTTCTTCGGATTGAAGGAAGGTGGAAGCTACATCTTTACCGAGGAGAGAGACAAGTGATCTGAGAAACCAGTCAAGACACTGTTGTTTGGTGGTTTCAACTTTGCATAAACTACGTCATCTACGCCATTCGTGAATGTGATCAACGATATGTGTGGCTGAGGTTTTCTTGAAATTAGAGAGTAGTTCAAGACGATTGTCATGGCGGATTGGTAATTGGAAGAAGGTCAAAAATGCTTTGGCCAAGGACTCGAAAGTCGCATGGGACCCTTATTTCTCATCTACGTACCATTTGGCTGATGGGCCAGTGAGTGTGCTTTGAAATAATCGTAGTCTGATGGAATCATCCATAATGCTGTTGGAAGAGCACCATAGGTGGAAAGTCATGACATGGTTAGCAGGGCCATCTCTTGCCTTTCCTTCAAACTTGGGGATGTCTGAAGGTAGTTTGGTGGGCATTGCAGGCCATGTGGGGTCATGCAATATAGGATCATTGGTGAGTTTGCTTAGATCTGGTATGTTAAGAGAGACCAAATATGGCATCAGGAGTGTTGGTTGAGGATTAGCTCCCACCATGGTAGGAGTGTTCTGTGAACCTGACCCTGGAAAGGGGCTAGGTGGGTTGGTACTTCTCCCTTGAGAGGAAGTTGCCCCCCCGCTTCTGTGTAAAGGAGAGCGAGTGGACGGAGGACCTTGGGAAGTGGACCCAAGTAATGTGGAACCAAGCAAGGTTGATCCTAATATAGTGGGACTCACTGGAGTGTGAGATGGTGGTGCCGATGAGTGGGAAAGACCAAACACTCCCCCTAAGATAGGAGGGAGGTTTAGAAAGCATCGGGAATGATGGGGATTCTGTGGGTCCCCTATGATGTCCAACTAGCTGAGTGAACGTGTGAAAATGGTGGTGAGAGTAATAAAGAAACAAGAGCCTTTGTTGCAAATTTTGAACTTTACACAATAAATATATCCAAATCAAAATGTAATCAGAAGTGCATCATACATAAAGTGGTTTGAAAAAGAAGCATATATGTGGATAAGTGGGTTTTTTCCGTGTGGGGAATCAAAGAAAACAAATGCTCATGTCCTAAAAGAGCTAACGTCCTTCCTCTCAAATAACATTGGACCTTCCAATAGTACTCAACAATGGGGTCTAAAGTCACCCGAAGAGAGACTAGTGAAGGATGAAATAATCGGTTATAATGAGGGGTAAAGGGGGCATATCCCGAAAGAGCTGGCGATATTTCCCAATAGCCACACAAAATCCGATCAAGGTGCAATTGCAGCCCACAATTTCCACTTGGGTAGATGTCCTAAAATTTGGTCACTAGGTACCTCGGTCAAAGTGCGACATTTATATTTTTGGCCTAAGAAATGGGTCACGGGCTGGATCCCGTCCAAGAGGTGGGTGCCTCAAAGGGGGACACACAGAACAACTGGACCTCAGCCTTCAACCCTTCACGGGTATCTCCTTACCTTATGGTGTTAGGAACACTTGACTTGGAGGATTTTCAGTTCCCTATTTGACAACTTCTATGGTTTTGACAATGTGAGAACCAGATGACGGGGAGTTATTTGGATGCCTATCCCCAAAATCCTACCTAGACTAAAAAAATTATTTTGGTACCTCTTGTGGAGGAAAACTTAGTGAGTTTTTAGAAAAAAATTAGATGTAGTTGTTTTGAGAGGTTGGGGGTGTGAACCAACCTCGTTGAAATTAAATGGGAGTGGATAGTTTCATCAAGAAAAGGGTGGGGTGTTTCGGAATCCCTTTGGAGGAAACTTACTTTGACCTCCACATTTCAAGAAGAAGCTATGTGAGTGATAAGTGACTTTTGTGTGTGAATGAGTGAAAGTGTGCCAATTTTTA